>JADBJO010013391.1:40000-50000 GCA_016801955.1 Conus betulinus | reverse complement strand
AATTGAAAATGGTCATTTTGCGAATTTTAATCCTCTTCATCCCGCAACCCGAGACATAAGGCGCCAGCAAGCTCCCTCCAGCCCTCTCTGTCCTGGGCAAGCCAGCTCAGTTCATTCCAGGTCTTTGCCTGCCTCTCTCATCTCCTCCTCCACTGTCCTCCTCCAGGTGCCGAGTGGTCTGCCTCGCTTCCTCTTCTTCTCCGGTGGTGCCCATCTCAGCGCAGTATGAGGGAGTCTGGTCTTGCCCATTCATTTGCGAATGTGGCTATGTACTCTTTTCATGACAAAATCATTCATCCCCCCCCCCCTCCCCCCTCCCCCCCCCCCCCCCCCCCCCCCCCCCCCCCCCCCCCCCCAAAGAACATAGGTAATCGTATCTTTTTGACACTCGCGTTCGTTCATAATGTAGGTCTATATTTTCGAGAAGGGGAAAAAATCTTCGATCAAAATAATAAATCACATGAACCCACTCCCGAATTCAATTACTTATGCTGAGCACACACACACACCACACACACACACACACACACTCTCTCTCTCTCTCTCTCTCTCTTGTCAAAAGCTCACTCAACCTCCCCCGCACCGTCATCACCATCACCACCAACACACCACACACACACACTCCCGTCACAACCTCAGCCTAGCCTCCCGACACACACACACACACACACACACACACACACATGCACACACACACTCGGGTGGTGTCGTGTGTGTGTGTGTGTGTGTGTGTGTGTGTGTGTTTTTCTTTTTTTGTGTGCCATCTCCACAAGATTTCTTGACCGTGATAGCAAAGCATGGCCCCACATCTGCACCCAAATTCCCTTTTTTTGTCAACAAAGGAGTACACAAACATAACCACGGCAATGCTTTGTTCCTTTAGAAAACGCATGGGTCCTTAGAGACCCACAACATATGGCAATGCTTTTAGTCCTTCAGAAAAACACATGGACCATAGAGACCCACAACATACGGCAATGCTTTGTTCCTTTAGAAAAACGCATGGGACCATAGAGACCCACAACATACGGCAATGCTTTAGTCCCTTCAGAAAACGCGCATGGGACCATAGAGACCCACAACATACGGCAATGCTTTTAGTCGTTCAGAAAACGCATGGGACCATAGAGACCCCAACAACATACGGCAATGCTTTGTTTCCTTTAGAAAACGCATTGGTCCTGAGCAACCCATAACATATGGCAATGCTTTAGTCCTTCAGAAAACGCATACATCACTAGAAACCCGAGATGGCGCACAACAAATTCAGGCCAGCGACGTGTGGTGAAGGCTAACCAGGAGCAGAAAACTTCCACTCCATGTGTGATTTAAAAGGAGGATCTGAAATCTCACATCCCTATGGCAATCACTATCTGCACTAACGTTTCTGGGTCTTGTCATAACCTGTATAGAACTTGGGAGGTTCATTCTTAGCAAGATTTCTGCATCTGCGACCATTTCTAATCCCCACCATCAGAGGTAACCCATTCTGTCTTCGGAGATGATGTCTACACATGACACCAGTTGACATGCATTTTCTTTTTGTAACATCCATCCTACCAGCACATGACTGCCTCTACTTCTCTGCGAAATGGGCTTGGATTTAACAAGTGGATTCAAAATTGTTTACGCATGCCTTCACACATGAAACCATGGTTTAAAGCCTCGTCGAAAGGAGTGTGACGGGGACTGGAGTCTGCATATATGTTAACTTTACTAAAAAAACAAACAAAAAATCTCTTCCAACCTGGCTGTTTCTCATGGGAATTGAATCTGGATCTTGCAACAATAGCCTGATGCCTTACCCACCACGCCAACTGAAGGTCCTACACTTAACATTTTACCACTAGGCCAAGTATAATTAAAAGCTACAGAAAAAAAAAAAGAAAAAGAAACAGTGGATGTTTGACCTTGACCTTGGTTCCAGGTAAGAAGTTCTTAACATCTCAGTGTGTTTCTGAATAGATAGGTATTTGTGATGAAAGTGTTGAGTAAATGCACTGGTAAGTGTGGAAAAAGATTTTATATACAATGTTTTCCATGGCTGAACAGGTGTACACGGGAAAATTTGTGTTGTTTTGTAAACTCCGCTGATTGAAGGGGACATATTGAAAAATCAAGTGGTTTTTTCAAGGATACTTTCAAGGTAGATACTGAAATTCTAAGCACAGGGCTGACAGAACTTGCATTGATAACAAATCAATGTTTTTTTTTCTTCTTTTGCTATATCTGAGGTTTGCTATAGCTGTGATCCTTGGATAAGACCTATCTTGGGAGATTTGTTTTGCATTATCCCAGGAATCTCTAATACCTTTGCCTAAAGCATGATTAGTTTATACAAAGAAGGGTATCATTGACTATATACAAAGGTGGGTGAATTTGAAAATAGCCTGTAGTTTTTAAAATTGGGATTTATCTCAATGTAGATGGATGGTTATAATGCTCCATCTCAAGCGGAGCACACTGTGTTTACAATGCAGTACATGTAACATAAAATAAGCACACACGAACCAGTAAAACAATTCAATATTCATGAGAGAGGAGAGGCGAGCGAGAGAGAGAGAGGAAGAGAGAGAGAGAGGGGGGAAGAGAGAGAGAGAGGAGGAAGGGAGAGAGAGAGAGGAGAGAGAGAGAGAGAGAGAGAGAGAGAGGGAGAGAGAGAGAGAGAGAAAGAGGATAGAGGAGAGGAGGAAAGATTCTTCCTGAACTGGATTTTTAATCAAATACAACTAAAGAAGTTACGAAGATAAAACAATATTTATTCCAGACAGGCACAGCAAACTGCGAATGCACACACATGCTAACAGAAAGAAAATTATACATCAATATATCATGCCAGTCATGTTTTGACAGACTGTTTCTAACCTTCTGGCCATTTATAAGGCATATGCATTCCCAAATTTTTACTAGCACACAGACCTTTTAATCAACAAGCACGTCTACTCTACCACCATCACCCACTACTCCTCCACTTGTGTTAAAAAAAAAAAGAAAATCAGCCAACCACAACAACAACATCAACAATCACAACAAAATGCAGATGAAAATAACTCTTCTCTTTTTCATTCCCAGCACTGACACCTCTACTCTACTCCATCCTCATCCCATGACATGAATGAGAACAGCATTCGTCGTCCATTTCATAATGCACTAGCATTTTTTTTTTTCATTTTAGCATCAGCTGTTTCCCACAACATCTCATTATCATTCAAAACTGTTCCCATCTTTTTGATAATTCTAGCAAAAAACAACAGCAGTGACTAGAACGAGCGCGGATGTGTCACCACTAAGGTTGAACGGAGCCTAGATCCATCTTTAACCAGATCTGCTACAAAATTTACTGGATGCTTCCTTGGGCCACATTCCATCTTTCCACTGAGTTCCATCACAATACTTGTGTAGTCTTTACTTCATTTTGCAGACATTCTCAGATCCTTGTGGTCCAGAACCTTACTTCAGATCCACACTAACATCTGATGGCTTTCTTCTTGGACTAGAGACCATCTTTCGACTTACCTCTCAGAAAACTGGTTTAGTATTTTTTGTGAAATCTCTTGCTGAATGAATACTGAGATGAGTTTGGTAGACGTGAGAACTCATGATGAGGAGGTTAGCTTATCCCTGTGTCATGGGATGCAAGAGGTGAGGGAAGTGACAAAATGGGATGCATACGCAAAAATTCAAATAAAAAACGTTAGTTCTTCTTCAAGCTCTTCTTGCTGTTGAAGATTCAGTGTTTTTTTTATCATTTATGCACCGACCAGTGAACGTCGCCTCTTTTTGTGTACTAATTACAGGACGTTACAACTGTCAGCCATTTTTCTCCTCACATGCGAGAGTGCCTAAACACAGTCTAAGCGAACTTTCCACATTTCCCTAGCCCTGCTTGCCGCTAGGTTGTACTATGAAGGCTGGCAGTTGCTAAGCAAGTGAGAATTCTTGTCACTTCGCCTCCATGAAATGCATCTTTAGATCCACTGTTGGATTCAGACCCACACAAGAGCTCTGCCCTAAGCATAATGAGTTTGCCTTGGTCTACATCCCATCTTCCTACCAAGTTTCTTTACAACTGGTTTTGTGTTTTTTGCATAATCTTATACACACACATGCACAAACACACACACATGCACACACTAACAGATGCAGATAAAATGACAAAAAAGCCAACAAAACAAAACAAAAAGCTAACAGCAGTATTAAAAAAAGTACAAAAAAGCAGAACTGCATGCAATCATTGTATGTTTCTTATTCAAGTGCCAACGAAGAGATGCCAAAGCAACAACACACACAATAAACCACAAGTACACTGATAAAGACCCTGTTTTACACAACAGAAGAAAACACTGCAGCCATAAGAACACCAAGCTGCACAGTCTGCGGTCAAACCTTTGTAATACTGATCATGATACAATTACCTAGAAATCATGGACACTTCAACATTAAACTAAAACCTCTGAACTCAGTACGACCTCTTCCTGGATGTCATGGTGCCTGATAATCATGTGGTCAATGTGTCAAACAGGAGGGCATCAAAGTGGACTCGCGGGATGTCAGGGAGCAGGTACAAGGTGTTGGCTACAGTCAGACCATGTTCAATGCAGCATGTAAGGTGCAGTCTGTTCGAGTTCTCCTGTGCTATGCTATGGGGTCTGATGACTCAGGCCTGGAGTGAGAGTCTCTCTCTAAGTGGGCAGCGAAGTCCCTCTGTAGCAGGTGCTTGCTGTCTGTTGGTACTGAGGGCATCAGAGTTGTGAGGCCTTAGAAAACAACACCTCTTTTTGATCTTGTATATGAATCAGAGTGGAGGCATACAGGCACCGAGTCTCTTCTTTGGGGGCCGGAATAGCTCAGAGGTAGAGCACCACACTCATAATCTTGGGGTTGCAGATTCGAATCTCCGCCCAGCTGTTTTGGTACAGGGGGATTTTTCCCTCAGAGGTAACATTGGTTCTGACACCATTTCCCATACAGTCCTTCAAATATGACTATAAATCGAGGTTCCATGAGTGAACGCACGCATAACATTTTGCACACACACATAAAATCCCATCACCAACTTTCGGAAGAGAAGGCAAGTTTTGGCCGTTGGTATGGATGACATGTTACCCATAGCATGCACCTTCCCTGCAGTTGGAGTATGGCTGCCTTGATGGCGGGATATAAAAAATGGTCTTACACACAAAACTCCACTCCCTTTTGTGGGTACATAGCATTAATCCTTGCCTGTCTATACAGGGAGTGTCTGCAGAAGTGTCAGCCTGCATACGCAAAAAAAAAAAAAAAAAAAAAAAAAAAGTCTCTTCTTTTAGATGCTGTCTCCTCATCATCAGACGGTCACTAGCTCTCTTTAGGAGAGACTCCAGTTTTTTCAATGAGCGTAGTACGGTGGCTAAGCCAACTCCTGCTTCCCTAGACTCATCCAATGACTTCCTTAGCCAAAAGAACATGTCCATAGCTTTCCCCTGTGTCCATTAGATGTGTCTCACTGACAGAGATGACGCTGACATTATATCACAATAGTTCTTGCCCTTCCAGTGCTGTTCGACAATCTGGGCTGTCACAGTTCTTTCTGTCCCAAAAAGGGTTCTGATGCTCAGAGTTCCAACACACACACAGTGTTTCCTGCGGGTTATCTTGGATCCTTTGTGAAATTTGCTTTTGCATTTCGACCTTATTGAAAGATACTCAGACAGCTGTGGTAAGCCGAGAAGATAGGCCGAGGCAAGCCTTCCTTAGCTCATCTTTTCTAGACCCTTTCCCACAACTGGGGGGAGCAGTACTGTCCCTAGAGAGAGTAGCTCTGTTACCAGGGTGGCCGGGAGCCCTACCCTTCCCTCGAGGGGGGAGCAGTACTGTCCCTAGAGAGAGCTGCTCTGTTATCAGGGTGGCCGGGAGCCCTACCCTTCCCACAACTGGGGGGAGCAGTACTGTCCCTAGAGAGAGGCTGCTCTGTTACCAGGGTGGCCGGGAGCCCTACCCTTCCCTCCAGCCATTCTGTTCTGACTGCGGCCACTTGCATTAACCCAAAGTGATCAAATGAAAGCCAGGTTGAATGGTCAGTGGTGAAACCTTGGTCGAACTGTTCAAAAACCAATAGCCCGGGATTCAAGGACAGTTCCACAATTAATATGAATGAAATAAAAAATCTTCAGACTCAGAATGACCAAAAAGGGATCACTCCCTTGTTTTCGGCATCTTATATTATAAGTCAAACAGTTTGCATTTAGCAATGAATGACTTGCATCAATGCAGGAGCGACGAATGAATCAAGGGAGATGATCCATGTGAGCGTTGACAGTTCATGATTCACTCCCTTAAACTTTCTTTGTATCAGTGTCACTGCCAAGTCGGAGTATGGCACCAGTTTAGTCAGATAAACATGAAGAAGATGATTGAAGGTAAATAAAGATACTTCTTGTAAGTCCTCAAGACTGTCACTATAATGGTAACATTCATGGTGAAAAGAATGAAATTCTCTTTACGTGCAGAATACTAACACATTTCAAATTCACCCATAGCATGATGAATAAACACACAACAAAATTATCCATGCACATACATAGATATCACAGAAAGATGTAGTAAAATATACAAAATAAGCAATGTAAATGTAATGTCATACTGTAAAAATATATATAGTGGGGTGAAACAACAACACCAACAAAACAAAACAAAAATTTCCCTTTTGTGTGGTCCTCTTTTAAGGGTTATTTCTCTGTGCCAGTGAAAACATATAAAATCATTGATTTCACAGTCACATACGTGATGTGATGATGTCTGAATAGGTGACATGTAAAGAATGAAAATGCTCTGAGTTGTATACACTTGTCTTCGAGTTCCAGTAACGATCCAGTTTTGCAGTCTAAAACCAAAGGGAAGTTAGGAGAAAAATGTACAATCATTGTTCAGTTTTTTCTAAAAGTAACATAAAAATCAAAGTTTTTAAAAACGTTACAAGTTTAAAAGACCACCTGCTGTCTATTTTCATGCTAAAGAAATTTGTTTGCAATAAAAGCCTCTCCTTTTGAGTAAAATACCTGGAGACGAACGCTAAAGAAATTTGTTTGCAATAAAAGCTTCCTTTTGAGTAAAATACCTGGAGACGAATACAGAATTTTCTATTACCGTATGCATGCTAAGTGAAGAGAACAGCAAGCTGTCGGGTGAAAAGAACAGCCAGCTCTCAATCTCTTTGATATATTTATCAAAAAAACGTATTTGGTCGCAGCAGATGAGCTTGAAGTTTGCACCATGTGACTCACACCACACACATTTCATTTGCGGATTAAAAAATAGGGGAATGGTGATTGAAACGTGGTCTGTAACTCAAGCTGCCAGGGTATAACAGGGCCAGAGTTTGCTGACACGCTTATTCATGATACCCTGTTTTCGAACTGTGTACCCAGGGTGCTGCCTGGCTGTCTTGGTTCATTTAGAGGACTGAGTTTTCCGTCGGCGTGAGTTTGATCCCCTGACGCCAAACCTAAACACTGGTATTTTCGCTGCTCAACTCTATGTGTTGCTGCTGGTAGAGTCAGTGTAGGGTTAGATAGCTCCACCCTCTTCTTTCTTCTGGTGTGGTATCTTGCTGCCCGAATCAGCTGAGGTGAGGACTCTAGTGACACCTGACAACAACATGCGCGCTTATCAACAACAACAATATGGACATTTGGGGAATCCGACCTTTCATCCACAGAACAGGAAGTACAAGAACAATTTCTGAACACAACATAAATACTAAGCAGTTCAGTTAACGTGTATGAGATAAGATAATACTGACTGAACAAAGATGAGATACAGATCAGAATGATAGTGAACATGTACGCAGGTGGGATAGTACCGACTGAACAGACGAGATACAGATCAGAATGATAGCAAACATGTACGCAGGTGGGATAGTACCGACTGAACAGACGAGATACAGATCAGAATGATAGTAAACATGTACGCAGGTGGGATAGTACCGACTGAACAGACGAGATACAGATCAGAATGATAGTAAACATGTACGCAGGTGGGACAGTACCGACTGAACAGACGAGATACAGATCAGAATGATAGTAAACATGTACGCAGGTGGGATAGTACCGACTGAACAAAGACCAGATACAGATCAGAATGGTACAGAAGCAAATAGAAACATGAACAGGAGGCAAGTGTGTCGGATGTGAGCCAGGATAGGGGGGGGGGGGGGGGGTGGGGGGGTGAAAGCTGAAAGAATGGAAGTGGCAAGGAGAAGGAGAGTGAGGAGAGAACATAGGATGGCTGAGAGAGAGACATGGACAGACCATATGACAAAGCGACAAACACCCCTCTCCCCCTCTCCTGACAAAGTTGAACATTCCTCAAATCTTACACATGCCTACAAAATTGTCAATAAATAAGAGAGAAAAAAAAACTGGCAAAGCATTATATATGAATTCTTTTTTTCCAACAACAAAAACCCAGTTGCAAATAAAAAGCCATTTGCATACAAAAAGGTACAGATCTCTTATCCAAATGCGTTTCACAAAAATGAAACATGTTTATTCATATGATTTAAAGATTCATAATTCTTCAGATCTGAAGTAACACTTCAACATTATTATGCACTACAAATAAAACATATACAACCTGTCCTTAAAGCATGGCACACACTGGTGGGGGAATTCCTGGGGTTAATATAGCCTCAGATCATCAACTTTCTATTTACTGGCTTGACTACTTTGAAACATGATAATGTTCTGGTTCAATGCTCATTAAATGCCAACTCCTGTCTTTTTTTTCTATTACCCATTTACTGTACAGTAACAGACACCCCTCCCCCCCCTTCCCAAATGCTGTTATTCTTAAAAACAAGCAAATAACAAATCTGCATCTTTCCCAATTAACTCAAGTATCAGTAACAATCAATTACTTTTAAATGAAAAGGGGAATAAGCCACAATGCTGAAGATTTCAAATATGTATAACATATTCACACATTCTGTCAATGCGTATAATCAAACAATCCTGAAGATTTCAAATATGTATAACACATTCTGTCAATGCGTATAATCAAAAAGATTAAAGCCAGTCTGTGATCTAGAAAAACAAAGCAGATGATATTTATCAACGAGTATGCACATGCACAAATCTTCATATTTTGTCATAGCATAAAATACGACAAGGTCATAGCATAAAATACGACAAGATCAATGTCAGCAATGAGTATTCATTCACTCCCCTCTCTGCTGAGCACAGGGTACTTACCAAAACAAAAACCAAACAAAAATCAACGTTCAACTTCTGTTTACCATCACTCCCACCAAATGTACACACCCCACCCCAACATGCCCCATCCCTATTGACCTCGCCGCCTCAACTCCATCACATTAACACACCAAACACATACATACAAGCATACGCATGCATACACATGCATCGGCACACCGCGCAAACACTCAAATAATGCTGCAGGAAAAGCACAAATGATATGCCACAAAGTTGTACAAACTCACACACATACACACACGCATACACACACCACAAACACTCTAATAATGGTGCTGGAGAAGTACAAATGACATGCTACAAAGCTGTACAAACTCACACACATACACACACGCATACACACACCACAAACACTCTAATAATGGTGCTGGAGAAGTACAAATGACATGCTACAAAGCTGTACAAACTCACACACATACACACACGCATACAAACACCACAAACACTCTAATAATGGTGCTGGAGAAGTACGAATGACATGCTACAAAGCTGTACAACTCAGCATGTCATCTTCAGTCAGTGAGGTAGTGGTAATACACTGATTTGCATTACAACATGGTGGTTTCCATAGCAGCCGGTGTGGAGACTGGTGGGGGTGAACTGTCCTTTGTGCTGCCGACTCTGTTCTCTGACCTGTCCAGCAGCGGAAAGATGGTTTTCTCCAAGCTCCAGAACTGTGAACACATGAGAGCCCATTACAGTCTAATTGTGTTGCTGTCTATCCATCGCTGGAGTCGTATCAGTGATGC
>JADBJO010013391.1:25000-37500 GCA_016801955.1 Conus betulinus | reverse complement strand
TGAGAAGACAAGTGATTGCTCATTCTTTGTTTTCATTGTCCTGAATGTTGTTTATCTTGCATGAAGAAGACCAACAACGAGGTCGAAACGCATCGTGTTTTGTCTTGTAATTTGTTTGTGTCCCTTTTGTCTGGCAAATTAATAACAATTTCTCTTTAAAAACACTTGGGCCACTAGTTTTTAGTGCGATCTTGCGGAGAGACAAACCTAACCCACAGACTCGGGTGAAAAGAAACCTCTCTGGCAAAGGGAACAAGGATGACAAGCATACTGAGAAAAATCCCACTGACCACCAGGAACAGCATGCAGTAGACCGCCATGGAGGAGTGGCCCGAGGGAAAGGACACCCTGTAACAAACCAAACGCACACCTATAGTGGATTTCTTGACCAACCATTTCGCCGCCCGGAAAACACGTCTGCTGTAACTGGAATTTTTTGCATTTTTGAAATTTTTGGTGTATTGTAAGATCAGGCCAAGGGGCATAACGTAGACTAGAATCACATGATCCTAAAAATAAGCATGCTGTATCAAAATACTTGTACCATAACTCAGCTCGCAGTAAATTTTGTGGGAATAATACAGGATTTTTTTCGTCTCCTGTAAAATTTTGATTTCCAGACATACGGCAGTTGTATTTCCCGAGGGTGATTTTGTCGAACAATCTTCAACCATCACACATCAAAAAACAACTGAAAAGTGTACTGTAGTTACAGACTGTATCTATCAGCACCACTTGTCTTATGCATCAACTACATCTATAACATAAGCAGGGTAAGCTTTTGACTTGTGCAACTGCTTTAAGATAATTCCAACACATTCTCTGTGGCCCTTCAAGCCCTGTCATACTGGTGACCTCAGGGTTTGATTTCCCTTCAACACCACCACAAGAGATATACCAGGAAAGACCACAGCATTGCTAATGACAACATTCCTGAATTGAATTTTTTAACTGCGGTCAATGTCAACGTTCACTTTTGTATCTGGGACATAAAGACTTATTAACAGCAGTTCAATTAAGCTGTTAACATTCTCCTGCTCTGCTAAGCATTAAACAGGAATTGTGAAAACATCACAACATAAAGATTGTCCACATCATATTCTTTCGTTTAAGCTCTGAAGAATATGGGACTATTACATCAGACCAACACTAAAATATTCGAACAGTCTTAACATCTGTTTTCTTCTAGGACAATTATGATCACTGATGTTGAGGAAAAAAGTATGATGGGGCTTGTTAGTTGCTTAGTCAGGCAAAGTAACATAATGTGACATGAGTAGTGGGACGCAGTGCGAAGACAGGTCATACGCTGACACTGAGCCAGGCAACACAGATGCTTCACGGTGCTACTAGTTTCACACTGGACACTGACAAACTCATTTCTAACAGTGGGAAGCCTCTCGGATTTGTTGTGCACTGTCTGTTTGGATGTACAATTATGAGAATGTGGTGTGTTTATGAGTGAGGAGGACACTAGGTAAGTCTGAACTTTTTTGCCTTTCTTCTTGATGACGAATTTTTCATTGACACTTTGCTTCATTTGTACGGCTGTACTATTTATACATTATTCTGCAATCTACACTCGAGTATTCATGTTCTTCTAAAACTGTGATATATTGCTGAATCTTTGTTACATTCAGTCTGGTTTGGTTTCTTGTTCTCTGACATTTATGGGGAAAGCAACTGAGTTTTTGCACTGGAGTCTTCCTCATTGCCACTGAGCATGGCAGAGAAAAAAGTCCTTTGAGACGGATGAGAAACTGAACAAACAGACCTCTAAAGAGGACGATAGTAACCAAAGTAGGATGGATAAATCAGAGGAAAACCAGGAAAGAATATCTAACAAAGTGACTACCATGCTCTCCTGGTTTGAAGAGAAGCTTGGTGCTGCCCTCTAGGCAGAAAGTAACAAAGGAAAAGGCAAGAGTGAGAAAGGTGGAAACCACACTCGAGACGTGGCGGTGGCCGGCAAAAAAAACTGCACTAGCATGCAGACTCCCTTGAGCAGGAGCGTGATTCAGATTCATACAGGTATAGTTCCAAAACATACTTCGCCTGCACTAAAATGGAAAAGAGGAGAAGGTTCTAACTGATGAGGTGGAAAGAGCTGATGATGAAGATGTCAGTTCCGAGGGAGAGCTGACTGATGATGAAGACATTCCAGTTCCAACTTTTGATGAACACATGAGGAAAATGATATTAAAATGAATTAGAGGAAACGGAAAAAAAAAAAACTGTAGGCGTTAGTTAAGCTCTCCTCAGTTGTGGTGGCAAACAAATGTCTTAAGAAAACCACAATGATATCAAAGTCAAAGTTATTACTCAGTGCCAATCCATCCAGATCATTAAAAAAATCCTGTGGTTTGAATGGGATGGTCAACTTTGGCAATCTGAAGCTCTACCAAGTGGCTCAGGCCTTGCTCCTTGTAAACTTACAAAGTTGCTAAAACCAGTTTTTGCCTCACTGGGGGCCAAGGCACACATGTCTATATCTTTTACTGATGATTCTCTACTCATTGGTCTTGCATCTGGTGCATGTGTTGAACGTGTAGCTGTTAACCCTGCAACTGCTGCGTTCTCTTGGGTTTACTACAAACCCCGAAAAGTCAGTCCTGAAACGCTAACAACAAATTCAGTATTAGGAAGTACAAGTTGACTCTGTGTCAGTGAAGGTGACATGAACTGATGACAGAACACAGGATTTAGGAAAGAGAAGCTGACAATTAGAGAACTGGCTAATGTGATAGGAAAAACTGTAGCTTCATTTCCAGCTGTGAAATATGGACCACTGCACTACTGCAGTCTTAAGACAGACAAAAAGAGAGCTCTGTGTGTCGAACGGGGTGATTTTTTGACTAATATGTAACTTTATCTACTTCAGCTAAGACTGAATTACAACAGTAGAACAATAACATTGTTGTTGCATGTCATGATATTTCGACTGATCATGCAACAGCTGTTGCATGCGTAAACCACATAGGTACCAGCCGACAATAACATCATTCACACTATCTGGGGGTGGTGTATTGATATCATCTATCTGTCTGCAGCTCACATTTTGGTAAATGAAATGCTGTAGCAGGATGCAGAGTCTCGGGCCATAAACCAAGATGCAGAATGGATGGTAGGCAACTCTGTACTGAAACAAGTACAGGTGGAACCTGACATTGACCTCTTTGCTTCCCGGCTATTCGAACAGTTGCCCCGCTATGCTGCTTTTGGACCTGACCCACAGGCGCATGCAACAGATGCTTTCTCTTTAGTGTGGACTAGTTTTGAATTTTATGCATTTCCCACCTTTCTGCATCATCACCCATGCGCTTAAGCTCTCCTCAGGAAGACCTGTGTACAAGTGTGACAGTAGTGCCCTGCTGGCCTACACAGGTGTGGTGACCAGTGCCGATGTCACCGTTGGTGAAAGAGCCAGTGCCATTGAGAGGCAGGAAACTGCTGACGATTCCCTGTTACCCTCAGATGGAACATCCTCTCAAGAAGACCCTATGCCTAATGGCAAGTCTAGTATCGGGACACGCTACCAACAGGAGCGGTTTTCCAACCATGCTGCAGCTCTCATGATCAACTCCTAGAAACCATCCAACCGAGCTGCTGTTATGCTCAGAAATGGAAAATGTCTAACAGACAAATAACATCAGTTTATTGTGTCGATCATCAGCACATCTCTCAAATTTTCCAGCTTTTTTTCCCTCTTTTTTTTTCTGAGGGAGCCGGTTACAAGTACATGACTAGAAAATGCACTGTCAGCTTTTTTACCATTGTTTGAAGGAAGGACAACACCCCCCCCCCCCCCCTTCCCGCCCCCTACAATGTAGGCCGTATATTGTTTAGGGGATTTTTGAAGAAAGACCAGCGCTCCCAAAGTATCAAGAAACTTGGAGTGTGGATACTGTTTTAGATTATTTAAATTCTCTTCCACAAATACAACAAATGTCACTGAAAGACCTCACTCTCAGAACCTGTATGTTGTTAGCTTTATTGACAGGGCAGACAGGACAGGTTTTTTGTATTTGATCAAAGTATATGATTTGAAATTTGGGGAATCAAAATGTCTTATTTTTTCAGAGAAACATAGCAGTCAAGACCAGGATTTCACACTGAACCAGCAGAAATGATAAAGGACCCAAAACTTTGTTTAGTAAAACATTAGCAGGACGAGCAAGACAGATCATTTGAAACAGCAGGCTTTGTTGAGCTCCAGGTGAAAACATTCAGGTAAAAAGAACAAGGTGTTCTGTTGTGCTGCCAGTCCTGCACTGTTACTGAAATACTTATGGGTTGTAAAAAAAAAAAATCCACCCATACAAACAAACCCCCCACACACATCAAAACCCCACACCCTTCCAAGACATCTCTCTCTCTCTCTCACACACACACACACACACACACACTCACAAACACACAATCTCTCTCTCTTACACACACACACACAAGCGCGCACGCATGAACAGATGTTGATAGGATATACAAAGAAAAATGTGTGACTCACCAAATGTCCCGTAAACACATTATTCATAACAACTGAAAGGCGCCTTCCCACCATCACAGCAGAAACAATCACCAAACTCACCTTGCTTCCTTGATGTCATCTGTGTTGTTTCCGGTACAAACGTCCTCTCTTCTATGTAGCCGTCACTATTGCTGATCTGACTCACGTTTGGGACACACACTGCAAAGAGTGTGGCCGTAATCTGAAAACAGTCGGAGAATGTTTGTAAGCAGACTCTAACAATTCTCACCAGAGATCAGTTCCTCACAGTCTTATCAACAGAGCTGCCGAGGTCACAAAAAGCATGAAGTGTAGCATTTTGACCTTCCAAGAGTAGCATTCCAAATTCTAAGTGCAGCACTCACATGCAATGTTCTTATGAGCATTTTCAGTGGTTATTCGCTTAATACTCAACATGATGATGTACAAGGAAGATGGAAATCTTGCTAGCTATCGCCTGGTTTTGACTTGATGTTCAAAAAAAAAAAAAACGGACGACCATGAAACTAATCAATAAGGCAGCAAATCCCAAACGTACCTAGTGATTTTTCTCCTGCTTTTTCTTTCTCTCCTGAATTTGGCCAAATAAGTCTAAAAATCTATGTTACCTCAATTTCATTTATGCCATCGCTAGGTCCATGAAGTGCTTCTTCTTGTATTTCTTTCTTTTTTTTTTTTTTTTTTTTTTTTTTTGCATTAATTTCATCACAAAGTGTGGCAGCTTAGTTTGTCAGCAAATGAATAGCATGCCATGGCAAAAACAGAACACTGTTTGGGCTGTTCTATAACATTCCATGACTGGATTCATGCTGAACCCATGGTGGACCAAGCGAAATTAAATTCATGCTGTCGTTTAGCTCAACTGACTGCAATGGGCTGGCATCCCATCACAGCCACTCTATACATAGATATTTAGAAGAAAAAAAAGCAAGCATACAACTCATTAAATTTGATTTTTTTTTTTCTAAAAAAAAAAAGCACAAAAAATTGTATAACATCTTCCTAACCATAAAATCTTGATTGGATGAAAAATGTTTGTCTCTTTCAGAAACTCAAAGATCAGATGAAAACAAAAAAAGGTCTCTTTTAAGAACTCTAAAATCACATTTGCTGGGACATCTCTGAACAAGGTTTTCATGGGCTTTGCTGTAAAGTGTTCATGTTTGAAATCGTGTATGAAATCTGAAAGCCCTCACACATTCTATCAGAACATGTTTTACAGTGACTGATATGCAACTGTGTGATAGAGATTGCTGTCCTGGTTGGGGTGGGGGGGGGGGGGGGATGCACTATGAGCAGCATGGACATGTTATCCCTGAATGTGAATGGTAGATAAAACATCAACACCTCCTCCCCCCTCCCCCCCAAACAAATAATGTATCAATGTGTATATGTATGCATGCATACACACACACACACACACACACACACACACACACACACACACACGCATATCACACCACACCCACCCACAAACAAAGCCATTTTCACACCCACACGTTTGTATCTGACCACTTGCACTACACACACAGAACCCTCACCGGCCGATAGTGTACTTGGGAACATTGGTGGAGAAATGGGTGACCACCACACCAAAGTAGAACATGAGGCCCAGCTTGTACACAGCCCACAGCCAGCTGCGTAGCAAGGTCCCTTTTTGCCCCCGCCCCATAAACGGCCTCCGGAGTTTGCCTCCGCCTCAGCAACACTCCTTCTGTTATCATGATCTGAACATGAGATGGATACATGTAAGTAATGTATAATCAACATCCATCTTGCATTGAGTTTGAGAGATGTCTGATTTTTCATTCTTTGGTGTCATTGTCCGGAATGTTGTTTATCTTGCCTGCAGAAGATCTAAGAGGTCGAAACACATCATGTTTTGTTTTGTAAATTTGTTTGTGCTTGTTATCTGGCGGATTTACTTAAATTTCCTTTTAAAATTTGTTTTAATTTCCGCCTGCAATCATATCACTTTGAAACTAATGCGTATTTGAGTTAAAAGTGTGTTTTATCAATAACAAGGAAACAAACAAACAAACACACATCCTGCATATGTTGTATGAACCCTAAAACGAAATGAATGGTCCAAACAGGAGAACTATCAAATACTGATATCGTTTTTTTTTCTTTTTCAGGACAAGTTTTACAGAGGCGTGAAACTGAAAGTACATTTTATTTCCTGCTGATTTTCATTTGACTAGATTTGTGATAAATGTACACATTGTGTATTTGTCCACTTCCACAAGTGCTCTCTCTCTCTCTCTTGCTCACACACACACACACACACACACACACACACACACACACACACACACACACACACACACACACAAAGCTGACTTTGCACCATACGTTTATATTCGCACTCTACATTACCTCATCAAATGTGCAAAGCTCACAGGATTTACAAGTGTATTAATAACGTTCATTGTTAACATAGTAAATTTTATCCGAATCCCTTTCTAGGCAAGACTAGATTTGTGACTCATGTACACATTGTGCATTTGTCCACCTGCACATGTACACATGATGCACACATACACAGGCACATGTGTATGTACACACATAAAGTTGATTTTGCACCCAAATATTTGTATTTAAAACTTTGTGCAAAGTATACATTATTTACAGTGGCATTTACAGGAAATCAAAAAAAAAAAAAACTTGCATCTTTTGCACTTTTTCAGATGTATGATATAAGCATGCCCTGCATATTCAGCTTTTCATGTTGATTCCCTTATGTGTTTCACACTCAGTCACTCAGAACTTATGTCTATGGGGCTGAGAAAATGTTTCAGACTGCCACCATTTTCAAAGGAGCTGGACAAACCGCAAAGCTGGCGACAGCAATTCTATTAAACCAGTTATATAAAAAACAGCTTGTATTCTTTGACTGATACAATACCTGCAAACAAACAAATCACAATGATGCTCACCACCAAAGAGGGCAAGCAGAATCCCACCCCATAGAGGACAGACGCTGGAATGGTTGATTCGCTTTTGAACGGATACATGAGACTCTCATCGTCCTTGAAGAATCCTCGGTGGAGGGCGTGGCCAGCTGACGTATCAAAACTGAGCAGATGCCAACTGTTGAAAATCAGAATAAACCAAAAAGTTAATTTCCATGTTTTTTTTGTTGTTGTTTTTTTTTTTTTTTACAGGTGAGGGCAGTCTCACATAATATGAAGTAAATGCAGGAGTGGATCTCAGTCTGTGTCAAGCTCCAATAATTTTCACTTCAACTTATAAACTTGTGGCCTTGCAGGTCTGGCTCTCATCAGCCAAACAAACTGGTCTCCACCAGAAAAAGGGAACTCAAAACTCAAGGTAAATGAAGCGGCCAATGACAGCAGGTTACCTATCTGGAAGCTGGGTTTGGGATCCCAGGTCTACGGTCTGTCAGGCCTTTGTTTCAGTTTGCAGTTAAACATCATGTGGCCCCAAATAGCTCAAGTGACCCAAATCAGGCTTAATGTCAAAGTAACTCTGTATTGACCATACTGCAACCCAGATCTAGGTTAAAGATAAGCTGACCCCAGAATGTTTAATGGTAAACAGAATGGTATTTAAGACTGTCGATCTAAATAGATCGCAATGGCTCAGGGTGATAATGAAGACTGGTAATGATCTAGAATGGATCATGGTGACCGAGATCTTTGTGCTAACGCTAAATGATACATTCTGGTTCACTGCGGCCCATTCTGTGTCAAATAACCTTTAATCTACTCCTGAACAATCGCATTATGTCTGACCAAATCTTTCACCTTCATCTTAGTCATTTAATCTTAATTCAGTCTAGGTTTCGGTTGCTTGTTAACCTACTCATTTGTGGACTGCTTGAACTTTAACTTCAACCTGGATAACTGTGATTCACTCTTAGCCAATCTGTTTAGCTTTCAAGATCCCATTCTGGGTCACTTGACTTTTAATCTGCTACATCTTTTTATTGCTTTATCTCTATAGTGCCACATCATGATAGAACTACATTTTTGCCAACTTTACAGACACTTCTCACATGGTTTCATTACTGCTGCAAGAGCTTATTGATTCTCCTGCTCTATATTCCACATTTTTGTGTACTTCTACAAGATATTTTCTCCTCCCCCCATCCCCCCGACTCAATACTCCCCATCCCACTCCCTTAATACCACTACCTGTAAAAGACCTATGAGACCCATGCCTCAAACAAATCAATCCATAAACACTGGAGTTCTAAGCAATAAAAATATACACATTCATGAATATGACACTTCATTATCAATACATTCATCTTCTTACTGGAAAAAAAAAAAAAAAACCCACTCCCCAAAATAAACACACACATACACAAAAACCTCTTCGTCAATGGACAGACAACTTACATAGACAACAAAAGCGGTTGCAAGGCCACAGACTATGATCTACTGGAGACATCAAATGAATCTTATCATTTGTTTTATTATGTTGTTAGAGCTTTTTTTTCCTTTACATTATAATTTTTTTGATGCAAGGTTTTGTTCTTAGAACAAAAACATGATTTAAGCTTCTGGTTGCATCTTATACTTTGTATAATTGGTTGTTTACTTCATGTACGTGCAAACACACACAGACCACTTCTATAAAAGAAAAAAAAATACTTGCATGGTTTTATTAAGTTCAGAAGGCAAAATTGTGTGTGTGTGTGTGTGTGTGTGTGTGTGTGTGTGTGTGTGTGTGTGTGTGTGTGTGTGTGTATGTGTGTGTTTAGAGAGAGAGAGAGAGAGAGAGAGAGAGAGAGTTTAAGACTAGTGGTCTTTAGTAATTTCAGATCATTGTGTGTGTCTTCAAGTGTGTGTGTGTGTGTGTGTGTGTGTGTGTGTGTGTTGGTTTCAAATTTAATGTCCATCCACTCTAGGTGATATTTGATGGAAAACACACACACACACACACACCCCTGTGAACCCAAAACTAAACAAACAAACCAAACCCTAATGATGAGACTAGGAAACTACAGATGGTTTTGATGTGGGAGAAAAGAGTGAGAAGTAGGGGATGGATGAAGAAGGTCTTTTTGTATATTTTGTGTACATTAAGCAATAGCTTTATGATTGACTCAGTTAAAAGTAACCTCATAAGTATGAGATGGTAAATGTGTGTGTGTGTGTGTGTGTGTGTGTGTGTGTGTGTGTGTGTGTGTGTGTGTGTGAGAGAGAGAGAGAGAGAGAGAGAGAGAGAGAGAGAGAGAGAGAGAGAGAGAGAGAGAGAGTAGTACACCTCTCTATCACTTCTGAAATTTATTGATATTCCAAGTTTAATTTTCTTCCTGCATTTACACAGTCTAAAACGTAATTTCAGCAGCCTTTCTGCTCTTAGTCTGGGTCGACCCAGTTTTCCTGTCGGCCCAATATTTGAGGGGTGATGATGTGGTTTGGAAGGGGTGGGGTTCGTGTTGGGTTGGACCAATAATTATGTTATCCGTGGCTTGGGTAATTAACCCGGCATGCGTTGGATCACCAACGATCATGCCCTAGTCTACTGATCTACCGAGACGAACCCGGAAGATTTTGGCAAGTTTATCACAACAGCGAGAAAGTACTCCGACAAGAAAGTCCCTCTTACTTATGACCACAATAGAAATATCGCCAGTCACTCCTAGAATAACATCTCTGCTCGCTGATAATTCCATGTTTGCCTCCTCGCGCCGATTTTCAGAAGATCGTGCACGCTTTCGGCACACCCCTGATCGTTTGGCCAATGAACGTGGAATGTTTTCCCTTCTGCAATTAAAGGAACCCAAAGTTCCGGTTTGATCTCGAAACAATCGGCATAGTAAAAATCTATTTAAAATTAAACATGCATAAAACCATAATTCATAATTAGTTATGGCTTTAAAATATTTTATGTGAATTAAATAAATATTAATTTTAAGTTTAAGCCCATATTTATTTTCAATTTGGAATTTAGTTTTTACACTTTCAACATGGCTGCAATCTACCACTTTCGATTACCGAGTGTGCAATGTTTACGTGTACTTCAGCAGAAGAGCGAAAGTTAATAAATTTTGGTTTTTGCTTTCGAGACCTCGGGTTCATGGCGAATTATTTCTCAAGTAACTGTCGATTTGCATAGCACTTTAACGGGTCGAAATTGATGCTAGTTCCATGGTTTTACGACCAAGTCAACGTGTTCGCAGTGAGTGAGGCGACTTGACACTGAGTGATAAGTTGGAGTACTCCATCTTCACAGTGGATTCACTTCTCAGGATTGGCAAGAAAGTGTAAGTACATAATTGCACGTGTTGGTGACTGTTGTCATCTTGTGTGGACTCTGTCCCTCTCTGTCTGTCTGTCCATCTCTCTAGCGTCTCAGTCTCACTCTCTCTCTGTAATGTTTAAACACACTGGCACGCATGAATGCATGCATGTGCATATGCACGTGTGTGTGTGTGCATGTGCGTGTGCACGCATGTGCATGCACGCATGCACATGTGCATGCATGCGCATATATATACGAACAATGAGAGCATGAGTGTCACTGGCGTCGTTTTTTTTTTCCCAGTCACAGGAGCACTTGCAAAGTTCTGTCACAACACATCAAAAGTTCTAATGCTATGATGGTTGAGGTTTATGTAGCAGACAGAAAAAAAAACAATAATAAAAGTTGTCTGCCTTTAGATATTTTATGGCATACTTTAACTAAGTACAATCATAGACAAGCTGGAGGTAAATAGTATTTTTATTCCTCAGCAATATGGAAACTGATAATAGCAGGTCCTAGAGTTTAAAGGAGACTTGTCTGGCAGCATAGTGATGGATTTTATGATGGCTTTCAACAAAATCAACACAAACCTGAAATGAATTGGATCCATACAGCTCCTGGGGTAGATGAACACATGGCTTGCCCAGTTGATGATTTCCAGAATTAGAAAACCCAAGTGACTTTTCCTGAACTCTTGAAGTGACCTGTTCCAGAAAAACGATCCAGGATCACCTTATGATTCAGTTTCTTAACTACCTTTAATCTTATAGGGTGGCCCTATGTGACAAGCTGTGTAAAGTGTACACAGAACAAACCATACTGTCCTACTGCATTGATCAGCACGATGCTTGCATTCTTATCAGCTGCAGGTCTACAAGCCCTGCAGGCACTAGAGGGATGAGAGAGCAAGAACGATAAATGTGTACATTCTGCTCTATGTGAAGTCGCTTCAGGTATTGACTTTGGGATGTTGTGCACTGTTAGAATCTTCAGATCAACATAGAAAATGATACTTGGCCCTGGCTGGCTACCGACCAGAGCTGAGTTTGCTATTGGCTCAAATAGGATGACTGGAACTACACAGCAGAGTTTCATACACTAAATGAATTGTCACTTAAAATTCCCGATCAACACTCTGCAGCTGCCTCTATGTCTTGGAATGGTTGTCCTTAGGATTTTATAAAGTAAACATGGAATACAGCCTTGTCATGCAGTCTCAGATCAGAGTAGAACTCCAGCATCTCGGTCATCCTCAAACAAACAAATGAAAACCTTCAAATACTATGGCCATTGATGCCTGCTGTCATAGTAACCCACAGGGACCCATTCTGGGTTCCAGGCAAAGTTGTCAGTATCAGAAATTTATGGGGACTCAGAGTCATGGTTGGATAAGGTAGTGCCTCAGTGGAGGGTGGAGTTCTGTGACTTAGTAGTTATTGTTTTTTGTGTTTTTTTTTCATGCAAGAGTGTAATAAAGAAAAGCACACATATTTCTGGTACACTTGCTCCTCAGTATGCTGTGTGCAATTCCCCAAATGAATTATATGTATCCAAGACACTGAAGCAGCACAACTGTGAGTGCTAATTCCTCAAAGAAGAACATGGCCTGCCTCTGCATATTCTGTGAGATAATTAACCATCGGCTACATGCCAAGTGTAACCCCCACCAACTCATGAACACCAAATAAAGGGGTAGTAATGGTCACTGGTAACAGCGTTACTTCAGTATCCCTTACCACACAAAATAATGCAACAGTTTGTATACCTCCCCAAT
>JADBJO010013391.1:12500-22500 GCA_016801955.1 Conus betulinus | reverse complement strand
TTTTTTTTTTCTCACATTTTTAGGTGACACAATATTCAAAAGGAAATATGAATGGAGATTTTGTGAAGATACATTCTGGTCAACAGTAGCATTGTCAGCTGGATTAAAAAGAAAAGTAGAACAAAGATATGAAACTTTTAGAGAACAGAAATTTGAATAAAACTGGTAAAATATGTTACGTGGTGGATGAGATTTTGTTCAAAAATCCATACACACCTTCTTGTCCTGCTTCCTGCTTTTTTTTCTTCTTGCCTTCCAGATTTTGTAAGCATCGAATCATGATACATCTGACTCTTCCACCCACTTTCCCTCCTGCCCCCTCCAGTTGACTGATTTCCCTCTTCTTAAATTATGTATTAAAGACAGTTGCCCTTCCTGCTCCGACTTACATGATAAACTAGATCACCAGGTTGAACGAAGACCAGCCCCATGGCCTAATGGTTCCCATGACAACGACACCCAAATCGTTTGCCCCCTGACAGTTTGTGGTGGTGGTGGTCATTCTGCAGGTGGTTCTGGAGAAGCCTCAAGGACACAACAGAGAGTCGGCAGAGAAGCTGTCCGAAGCACTGCTGAATCTGTTTGAGGAGGAGGAGCTGTACCGGACTGACCACTACCTGGCCAAGAGTCTGGTCACCTGCATTCTGCCGTTCAGGTCTGTCTTTTGGCTTCTGGTCTGAACTAAAGGCGGTGTGAGGTTTTCCATCTTTTTTTTTTTTCCCATCATGATTGTGTGAAAAAATGTGGATGATACGTGTGAAGTGATTGTTGTTGTTGTGTGACGGGTTTGTTGCCATTGAGGTCTGTGTGAAAGAATTCATTGCCATCAGGTTCTCTCACGTATATCATAAGATGTCAATGGTTATGATACTGGCAACTACAGACCATACCTTTTTGCCAGCATGGGTTGCAGGCTGATGGAACACATCATGGTTGTTGTTGCGATTTGTTATAGAATATTTTGAAGACCATTATATCTTGTTGAACAACTAGCGTGGCTTCGGAAAAGGATGAGTATCAGTTCCTGGGATTTTCTGAAAAATGAAATAGATTACAAACCTGGGAAGTGGTAGACATACAGATATTATGATTCTGGTCTTGGCTGAACTTTATCTGTCCGACATCATCCATGGCTTACTCCTCCACAAAGTCCAGCACATAGCATCAGAGGCATCATTATCATATGGATCTCCAGTTTGCTTAGTGCGCAGCAGCAGGAAGTTGTCATGGATGGGTGTCAGTCTCCTTTTCCCAACATCAGTGTGGTTTACCTCAAGGATTTGTCCCCAGGCCTTGTCTCTCATGGCATGTTTTAACAATCTGCCAGAAATGGTGACCTTGCTCACTGGAGTCTTTGCTGGCGGTATAACGGTGTAAAGGGTGGTCCCTTGGGTTGCAAACCAGGACTGACCCCAGGAAGAACTTTTAGCATCTTTGTATTGGGAGAAGGGCTGGGAGGCGATGTTTCCCACCAGTCTGTTGAACCATATGCCCACTGCAGAACTTGTACAACTGTATGACCTGACCTTTGACACAGTCCTGGGTACAACTGTATGGCCACGATTTGGACGCTGTCCTGCATACAACCGTATGGCCACAAAGTACCTAGGTGTCACCATGAACATGGAAAGGCCATATTATCTTCATGAAAAATGATTCAGAAAGATCTTTGCCTTCTTCTTACAAAACTGAAATGATCTATAAACTGTAAGTTAGCTCCAGTGACATAAAGAAATTACGTTATTTGTTAGGCTCTGGTGGAATAGTCTTTGACAATGTGAGATCCTCACACACGAAAGTTCATCATGCTGAAGGTCTTTGGGAGATGTACTGCTTCCATCATTATGAGTCAGAACTGCAACATTCTTGCGTAAACCGCATGCCTAAATTACTAGGGCACATTCTCTGGCACAACATACACATATTGTATGCATGTTCCTGCGTTACAAAATCAGCATCAGAATAGAAGAATATTCCGGCCTTCAACAAAGACTAGTGTCAGCATCACCTAGCCAATGATGTTACCGCGGCCAGAAAATCAGACCCATCAGTAAGAAGACCCAGTACAGAGGTTCATCATTGCCACCCTGTACCTGGGGAGAACTGGAACTCTCAACCCCTGAACATGGAAAAGGCTGAAAGTGTAGAGATTTTTCATCTCAAGCCACTTACTGAATAGACATTTTCAAATTGGAAAATTTATCAATAATTATCAATAATTTTTTTGTCTTCTGATTTGTTTAGATTTCCACCTGTGTCACCTCACTTTGCAACTAAGCATTTTTTCATTTTTTTTTCATGGAAACCCATTTTTCAGTTTGTTTAGATTTCACTGCGCACCTGCTAACTTTTTCTTGACTGGAAACCCACATTTGGCGTGCCTTTGACTGTGACTGTTCTTAGGTGAACTGCCCCGTCAGAAAGTGCCATTATAATCTACAATAGGATTCTTTATATCCATGGGAATATATGTCTTAAGTGATGGTTGTTTGTTGGTCTGTGTTTCCCGCTTTCTCATTTTCTTTCTGTCTGTAAAGTATCTTTTGTCTTTCCTGGATACAAATGGAGTCGTTGATGTTATTCAGTTTTTGGTGGTGTGTAGAGAAATATCTTTGACATGCCTAAAAATTGCTAGTGTGTGTGTGTGTGTGTGTGTGTGTGTGTGTGTGTGTGCGTGTGTGTGTGTGCGTGTGTGTGTGTGTGTGTGTGTGTGTGTGTGTGTGTGTGTGTGTGTGTGTGTGTGGTTTTTTCCGCCACTTGCGTGCTCACAGCAGTTATGTATCTGCTTACAACTTAGCTGTTCATCTTGGCTTGTCTATACACGTTGTGGAGGCTCATCACAAGCATTCAGTAACATCTCTTGAGATCTAGTGTATACTGGAGGCCTTGCACTCGTTCAGCATTGAGCTCCTGCTGACGTTTGCTGAGCCAGACTGAGTGCCTCCCTAGAAGATGGTCACTGATTCTTCCGTTGCTGTTGCCTGTGAACTTACCACCTTTCAGGAGGTACTATGGGAGCAGAGCGTTAGCATAAAAGAAACAGAATGATGGGCTTGTTTCGTGGTATTTTTGTTTCACCGTGAAAGGCTTTGTGTGGAAGATGAAAAAGAAATCTTTCATTAACCCATTTTGGTCTGTGCCTGTGACTGTATGAAGGGGCTGTACTCTTTGCTGCCTTTCATCCCTATATTCTGACACTGACCAGGCCTGAAAAAACAAGAAAAAGCAGACATCTGTAACATTAACAGGAAGGGAATCTGAGTATCACTCTGTGAGGTTCACCCATGGGATGGATGGCTTTTGTTTGTATGGTCACCCATTGTGAATCCATGCAATGTTAAAGTATGCAGGAGCATAGGCAGCTGAAAAAGCCCCAAAGTGACATCCCTTGATAGGGTTTGAATCTACAAGTTTATAATGCCAACCATGAAAAAGCCCCCTAGTGACATCCCTTGATAGGGTTTGAATCTACAAGTTTATAATGCCAACCAGTTCTCAATTGTTGCTGTTGTAGATCATATAGCTACATTTCTTAGTTTTGTTTTCGTTTTTTTTTTTTTTTTTTTTTTTCTTTCAGAGCAGCCAATCCTCAGCTGGAAAAGATGCTGAACAGAGACTATGTGGAGAGAGTGGAGATATTTATGAAGGAAACGGTCGGTGTGCAAGGTAATGGCTGGGAATCGGTCAGTCTGTCCAGTGTGTTTGTTCACCTGTCTGTCTGTCAGGTGAGATATTGATGGTGGGGTTAGCTGACTGAATTGAGAATCATGGATTTTCGATCTGAAAGTCTTGGGTTTGATTCTCAGTCAGTGCTGGATGGATGAAGAGTAGATTTGTTTTTCTTTTTATAGTCCTCCAAGTTGGCACATGTCCTGACCCTCTGTGTATATAATTACAGAAAATCAGATGATACGTTTTAAGGTATGCATCAGAATAGACACACTGAACATTGTTGGGTTGTATAGATCAGTGGTGAAAAAATGACAAAAATGCTAAAGAGCATGCGTTAGAACAGGCACCACTGAACACCATTGGGTGTTAAGAATCATTGCTAGAAATGATGAAAATACTAAACAGCATGCACCAGAACAGGCTTCTGTGAACACCATCAAAGTGACTCCGTAGGAGTGCAGTGTCTTCTCTGGTTAGCTGCTTCATGGCGACCTGATATTGATCACTACCAGCGGACTGCCAGTGCTGAGTGTGTGACAGGAAGAGCTTGTGTGTGGCAGTAATCATCGTGTATGTGCTTAGGAGTGGATTTTAAAACCACTGAAAGAGATATAAACAAAAAAGAGAGTCAAAATCTATACGTTTACATTTGTGTAATACCTTTAGATAGCCAAGACTGGCTTAAATAGTGATGAACAGCATATCTTGATGTATTAGGTTTGCATGGATCTGTCGGTGAGACTCCATGCTTGTTTTGTTCTTCAACAGAGAATAACCCTTTGAAAGTATGGATGTGTGTGTATGTGCATATGTCTGTATATGTATAATGTATTCATAGTACCTCTTTACGCATAAAGTGTGGTGAAAGGCCAAAGGTCGTAAAATATTGTTAAAAAAAAAAAAGATATTGGAAAAACTCAAGTGGTCGATACTGGTCATAGACTGGATGGTCAAGTTGGTACAAATGATGGGTTTTTTTTTCTCCCCTGGATTCAGTAGTCAGTAACTGAGGAAATGATGTGTGATGTGGTGCCCCCAGTGGCTTACAATGGCGTTAGGACAGAAGAAGAGAAGAAGATACGACAATGATGGAGTGTGACAGCTATCACCAACATTGCCGCCAAGCTGTCTGAAACAAATTTCTGTCTCTGTCTCTCCCTTTTCTTTCTCTCTCTGACTCTTTCTTTGTTTCAATCTGTCTCCTCGTACCTCTGTCTGTCTGTCTGTCTGTCTGCTCACTCTCTCTCTCTATCTCTTTCTGTGTCTGTCAGTCTGTCTCTCAATCTCTCCATCTGTGTCTCACTATACATGCCTTTCCCTCCCTCCCCCACCACTGTGCCCTCCAGGCATCCGTGATAAAGAAAGCCCTGAAGCTACATGGATAATGCACAAGCTGTTGCCATCATAGAATTTCCAAAGCTGTTAAAATCGACACTGAAGATGTTCACAGATTATGAGCGTGGTGTAACATCTGTATGGTTTTTATGCTATATGCCCAATGTGTGGGTACATCTGTAGGAATGTTAAAATGTGTGTGCGGGGGGAGGGAGGGGGAGCAAAGATAGGGACCATGTTACAATGCTGAGAATAAGGGGGAAAAACCCATCCTTTTGTGTTTTAAAGAAAGACAGTTGTTTAAAGGGACTTCAATCGTCCTGGGTCTGTTAACAGCAGAGCACATGAAAAAAAAAAAACTTAGCAAGTACAAAAATTGAATTGTGGACACTTTGGATAAGAAAACAGATGGGGTGACTATAAAAATTTTCTTTAATCAGATTATATGTGACTAAGGAATTTTTCTTTTGTCAGTTCTCCCTCTCTCTCTGTGTCTTAGTGTCTGTCTGTCTCTCTCTGTTTTCATCTTAAAATCTGTACTGTACCTAAGTGATAATACTACATGAGCACACTAAAAAGAACAAGAAGAAAAAAGAAAGATTAAAAAAAAAAAAATCCTGTGGTCTAGACAAATCTTCAGTGAAGCTTAAGGCAAGTGTGTTTCACAAGGTTGTAAATCTAACTTCTGCCCTGTTTTTCATTTTCATGATGCTTTTGCATTGAAAATTATTTTATTTTTTTTATGTACTGTTTCATGACTGTTTGAAAATTTAACTTCTGCCTGCGTTTCATATTCATCATCCTTTTGCATTGAAGGTGTTGTTTTGCGTGTTGTTTCACAACTGTTTGTAAATTTGACTTCTGCCTTGCCTGTTTTTCATATTCATATATTTTTGTTTCGAAGATGTTGTTGTTTATACTATATAGACACATTTCTATTTCAGTGTATCCACCACCATATTCATTTTAGTTGCACAAATGATGCAATCATGGTCTGTGCGGTCACAGAAAGATGGACTTTATATTGGTCATCTGAATGTAGACTGTATACAAAACAATTTAAGTTACATGAGGTACCAGCAATACTGTATAATCAAGACAAAGCCTTTCATGTGTTTGGTTTCACTGAATCAGGACTTTCAGATGTTGTCCGTGATACCACTGTCATAATCTCTGGCTACAGTGTTGTGTGTAGAGATCCCACCAAATTGAAATATACTGGCATATTAATTTACATCCATGAAACGTTAAATGCTCAACGCTTACATGAACTTGAAAGTTGTGGAATTGAAGCAGTTTGATTACCAATCAAGTTGAAGAGAAGAAAACCATCAAAGTGGGATTTGTGTATCGAAACCCGCAGAAAATGCTGACTGATGGACAAGTTTACAGATTCAGCATCACTTGATGCTGCACAGCTAATACATTTAGGTGATTTTAATATTGATCTGTTGGAAAGCCAAGCATCATGACCAGACAGGACTTCTTATAGACATGCCCACTGGAGTAATGATTACTAGCAAAACATTAATCGACCACATCTACCTGAACCCCATAACATAATTGAGAAATGTGTTCCTTTGAATGGTGCAGTGACCACTTCCCAGTATGCACTACGTGGAAAAGAAATGGAATCAAAAGTCCTGAAACCGGTCACAAACATATCACGTAGAAAGCCTTTGGACAATTTCACCAACATAACTGCTGACCTCATGGATTCTCCACTCATAAATGTTTACAATTATACCGATTCAGAGTTCTGGCTACACACATTCAATTCTGTTTACACCAAGCATGTGTTCTTCAAAATACTTAGAGTGAAACAAAATGCTCAACCAAAGCGGATGACTGATGAAATAAGCTGCTTGGTTCTTATGTGATGATCTGTTGGAAATAAAAGGGAAGTCGGATAGATTTAAAAGGCATGGCAATAAAGTCAGTTTATCAAAGGAGCAGCAAGAAAGAATTTTTTGTGAACTGGCATCCAGTGAAAAAAGTTTGAAGTCCATATGCAAAGCTATAAATGAACTTCCAAATTAAGCTTCTCAGTCAAAGATATGTTCCATAACCAGCGTAACACCACATGAACTCAACAAACACTTGCAGCAGTTAAGGCAAGTGTGTTTCACAAGGTTGTAAATCTAACTTCTGCCCTGTTTTTCATTTTTTCATGATGCTTTTGCATCAAAAAAAAAAAATACTGAGTCAAATGAATTCCCCAAACTAGAAACTTTTGCAATGCTAAAAATACTCACTCAGCTCCGTCAGTTCCGCCTGTGACAGTTTGTGATTAACCCGCTTTAAGTCATTTAAAGCAGACAGGAAGTTGCAGACTTGTTGGGATCGATGGAAAAATTCTCTCAAACTATCAGCGTCTGTCGTTTGTTAAGCTCTTACCTGAATCTGTGATTTTTGCATTGATTAATGTCACTTCCCACTCAGTTCAAAATTGCAAAAGTGATACCCATTTCTAAATCTGGAGACAATTTTGAACCATAGAACTACAGACCTCATTCCATTTTACCAGTTCTGCTCAAGCCCGTAGAAAAAAAACACGTAAATAAAAAACACATGTATCAGCATCATGACTCCTACAGTCTACTAAATAAAAATCGGTCGGTCAGGATTCAGGATTGTACGGAATTGTGACTGAGGTCAGAAGAAGGAAGGTAGTTGGGGAATGGAGTTTCAAGGATTCTGACTAATAAGCCTACTTTCAGCCCATGACTACAACAACAACAACAAAACACACAAAATTACAATTCAATCAGTTATTGTCCTTTTTTTTTTTTTTTTGCCACAAAAACTAGTGTCCAGTACCTTGATTCTGCCAGTAGCTGATGACAACCATGATTTTACATCTCCCTTCAAATGATGACTTGCTCTGATTGATTGCTGTAATCGTGCGCTGAAATCATTCAATATCTACCAGAAGTAGAGATCGAGCATAGCATTTCATGCTCTGTTTTTTAATTTAATTTTATTAATTTTTTTTTCTCAGGCGGGGCGTTTCGGGTCATTTGAACAGTCTTTGAATTCAGTTTAATAATTTTGGCCCGTGCAAGTAAAGCCAGTAACAAAGTTGACTTGGTTACCGTGTCTCCTGAAGTGTTCAGAGAGAGATCAATTTTTTTTTTTTTTTTATTTATTTTTTTTTCTCAGCAGTGTCATCATGCATGCTGAATAGCGTCACTCCCACGCTGCTCATTTTCATGCACACCCTCACAGAAAACAGCATCCAGACCACGTCCTTTCACAGCCTGGTGTCAGCAGTGCACAGGGAGCAGTCAAGGTCAAGGTTGTTGCGGAAAACTCTCAGAGGAGGTGTTGTGCTGATGCCAAGTCGGTCAGTGGTATTCAGAGTTCAGTGGTCAGTGGTGCTGGTTCGGATCCAGCGTGCAGTGTATATACACTAGGACGCCCTAGCCCCTCTCCCATGCACTCCACCTTGCCTCTCCCTAATTCCTCATTTTCCCTCCTTTTCCCCCAGCATTTCTCCCCTACTGTCCAACTTGTACCTGTTCAGATCCAACATGCAGTGTATATCCACTAGTACACCCCAGCCCTTCTCCCAAGACTGTCCACCCCACCTCTCCCCAATACATCTTTCTGTCCTTTTCCCCAGCACTTCTGGAACGTGGTGACAGTCCTGAGATAACCTCTGCTGTTGACGGGACTATAATTTTAATCTTAATCTTAATCTTAATTCTGACCTGGTATCCAGCTTTGTACCTGTTCAGATCCACATGCATACACCAGTACACCCCAGCCCTTCTCTCCTTCCCCTCCACCCCGCCTCTCCCCAACACCTCTACTCCTGACCTCCTCTTTCCCCAGCACTCCTCCCCCCCACTATCCATCTTGTCCACACTTCACCCCCCCCCCCCCCCCTCCCACACATCCTTTTTATTTCCGTTTGGTTAAAACAGTCACTGAAAAATTAATTATTTTCTGGTTCTGAAGCCCTTTGTCCCACAAACCCCCGGACCGCTGACTTAAGAGCAGCCACAAATCAGCGAGTTCAACGTTCGGTGCTAACGAGCCTCATGGCCAGGTAGGGAAACAGGGTGAGACATCGTTAGAACGGGTCAGACAGATGACTTGTTCATCTATCCCCCATCCCACCCACCCTCCCCTCCCTACCCCAACCCCCACTGTCTTCAGTCGATGCTCCTCCCTGTGTGTCACAGTGAGTCCACATCCCATTGATCTTGTCACTGCTAGTGCAGCTCAGCTTCTGCTTCATTGCCCCCGACAGCGGAAGCTGGGGGTTGGGGGCGGGGGGGAATGGGGACTCTGGTTGCTGCCTCTGTAAGTTTGTTCAGCGCTGTGGGTCGTTTGAATGGATGGAGTGTGGCAGGCTGGTGGCTGTTTTGGTGGGGGGAAATTAATTGGTTTGCCGCTGGGTTTTAGTGCCTTTGGTGGTGCTTCTGATGGTGTCATGTTTCTGCTTTTTTTTTTTTTGTGGATATACCACAGCTGTAATTTACTGGGTTTTTTTTTTTTGTTTTTTTTATGCGTGATGCATGTGCTCACGTGCACGAAAATTGAGACACACAGAGAGAGATAATAATACACAGGGAACTGAGCACCCATCCACACACACATAAACATTCACATGCATATACATGTGTGTGTGCACACACATATGGGCACACAACACACACACATGCAAGCACACACACTCGCACAAGCACAGGCGTACACACATGCACACATGCAATGCACGCGCGCACTCATGCACGCACAGACTCTCACACACGCACAAGCACATGCACATGAAGAGACATGCTCATGCACACAAAGACACACATACACACACATGCTCTGTCTCACACACACGTGCGTGCGCTGGCACACACACATCCACACACACACACACACACACACATGCACACACAAACACACACACACACACACACACACACACACACACACACACACACACACACACACATGTACATACATACACACGCACGCACACACATACAAA
>JADBJO010013390.1:42500-47500 GCA_016801955.1 Conus betulinus | reverse complement strand
ACCGTGTGCACGCCAGACATTGTTAATTTCGCCAGACATTGTTAAAGTGTAGTGTCGAATACCCGTGTGCTTGCCTGGCTTTTATATTACTTTCGCTTTATATTACTTTCGCCGTGAAGTGCAGAATACGCCAAGCACGCCTGGAATTATGCTATTTCTTCTTTAATAGGGTGTATAATAAACTTGCACACCTGGCACCATCAACATGTCCTCTCTAAAGTTGTAGGCAACCAAAAACGTGACGGCACCTGTTTCTTCGTCAGCTTAGAACCTTGGAATACCTTGAGAAATGAACCCCAGATCAGCTGTCTGTAAAGTTGATTCAGTCACTGGCATTTCGTTATAGCCCAACCGACCAGCAGGAGCCATTTCAGGGCTGTCACCACGCAAAGGACAGAAAGTTCTGTCGGCACACACACACACACACACACGTGCCCACGCGAACACACACACGCACACACACACACACACACACACACACACACCACACACACGCACACGCGACGCACGCACACACGCACGCACACACGCACACACACACACACACACACACACACACACACAGCACACACACGCACACACAGACACACACACACACACACACACACACACACACACACACACACACACACAGACACACACACACACACACACACACGCACACACACACACACACACACACACACACACACACACACACACACACACACACAGACACACACACACACACACACACACACACACACACACACACACACACACACACACACACACACACACACACACACACAGAGGGAAAGGCAAAAAAAAAAACAAACACACACACACTTTTCTTCCTGTCCCCAGAGTCGGTTTTAGAAAAAGCTTTTCTCCCCCCCCCCCCCCCCCCCCCTGCCCCCCCCCCCCCCCCTCCCCCCCCCTCCCACCCCCCCCCCCCCCCCCCCTCCCGTTCCTTTTCGTTCTCTTTCTTCTTTTTTTTTTTCTTTTCTTTCTTTCTTTCATAGATCTGTTCTTTCTTGAGCATGTAAACAAGACCAGTCAAAAACCAGATTTTCTCAATGGGTAAGAACCTGGGTGTACTGCTTGATGAAACCCTCGTTTCAACAACTCTCTTCACCTTGCATTAGTCGCACCTTCCCACGTCGAGCGCCGAAGAATCGGTTCCTTCAGTTCCAAACTTAACGAAGAAGCTGTTTTTTTACTTTTATGCGCTCCGTTGTCAACTGTACGCCAGATAACGGAAAATCGTTTCTAGTCCTTGGGGATGTAGCTTCCATCAAAATCCAGAGAGTTGCTGCGCGGCGTGTTTTCGGATCCTCTTACCAAACTTCTGTTGCACCTGTATCTGTTGTTCCCCTTCGCCGGTAGCACGTTGAACAAAGGATATTTTCCCATCTCTTCTGTCGATGAAGTCGCTTGAAGACCACGCTCCAGCGTGTCACTATGACCTCTTCAGTCCGTCCACAGCTCTTCATCTTCGTTTCGGTGCCGACATCCATGTCTACAGACTCCCTTCGTTTAGGCCAAAATCATAAGGCCAGCGGTTTTCTTTCTGACATCCACCTGTACAGACTTCGTTCTTTTTGGCCTAAATCCTACGGCCAACGTTTTCCTTTCATACTAGGGTCCCTCCATCTGTAACCAGCCCAATTCCTCTGTCCGCCAAGCAGACCTGGCCACAGGTTATACAGCTCTCCGAAAATAGTTCCTTTCGAAGAAGCGTTCTGACCTTTACCCATCACCATTTCATTTCGTTTACGACTTCTCTGACTGTTGCGCATGGAGAGAGAGAGAGAGAGAGAGAGAGAGAGAGAGAGAGAGAGAGAGAGAGAGAGAGAGAGAGAGAGAGAGAGAGAGAGAGTGTGCACTGGAAATGTACGTGCTCAGTGCCATTGTTGACAAAGTTTTGGTAGATCGTGTGATCATGACCGTTGTGATGTACTGGGCATGTAGCGACAGCAGCAGCAGCAGCAGCAGCAGCAGCAGCAGCAAGGGTAAATAGTGGTGGTGGTTGTAGTAGTAGTAGTAGTAGTAGTAGTAGTAGTAGTAGTAGTAGTAGTAGTAGTAGTAAGAGCCGTGACGAAGCACCGACAGCAATAGCAGTACTAGAAACAGAAGAATTCGTTGTAAGCGAAAAAAATAATACTGATAATTGCGACGGGTATAATGGTGCTTGTAGTTACTGCAACTGTTGTAATTTTCTTTTTTTTTTATGTCGTGTCACTCTGTGCTGTGACTCACGGTCAAATCCACTTTCCCGACCCTCCTTTTTTTTCTCCTTTCTTTACTGATCCTTCCCCGTCCCCCCCCCCCCCCCCCCCACACACACACACACACACACACACACACACACACACACACACACACACACACACACACACACACACACACACACACACACACACACACACACACACACACACACATCTCTTTCACTCTCTCATTTATTCTGCCCTCTTCCTCCTTTTTAATCAAACCGTACTAATTGCCGAATTTGGGAAACATGTCTTTTTCTTTTACTTTTTTTTTTTGGCACAAAATGTAAAGCAGGCATGGGGTATAGAATTAGTTATTCAGCGGTGTAAACAAGCATGTGTAATCACTTTGCATTCAACAAAGTATTAAGGTTGACGTCACAATAAACTTTAAACCATTTCTGTGCGTTTGAGGAGTTCAAATTCGATTCTGACAGGGTTTGATATGGTTTACATTAAACACACACACACACACACACACACACACACACACACACACACACACACACACACACACACACACACACACACACACACACACACACACACACGCACACGCGCAGGCACGCACGCGCGCGCCGGTAGACAAAGAGACAGTCTTCAAGCAAGACAGAGTCCATGAAGAGTCCACCTCAGGTTTTAAAGTCCTCTTTTCTGCAAAGATTCGATAGCTTACCCCCCCCCCCCCCCCCCCCCCCCCCCCCCCCCCACGGCCCCCCTTTCCTTTACCTACGAGTTTCGTTGAGCTTAGCCCTCCCACTCCCCCCCCCCCCCCCTGCCCTCTGACGCACACACATATACCCTCACATCCCGCTAGGATTCCCAGTTCTTTTGTAATAGGTTCAGTTCTCTCTCCCCCTCCCCCCCTCCCCACCAGCCACGGTTTCGTGTCGTCTTTCTGCGAGGCTCGGTGTCTGTCCCTCCCCCTCCCCACCTCCAGGTTTACAGTCCTCTTTTGTACAAAGATCGGTATATTTCGATTCCCTTCCTTTTTTTAAAATAAAGGTTGCTTTATTCCCCCCTCCTCCCCCACCGCACACACATACAGAGGGTTTCCAGTCCTCTGTCTTTAAGATTCGTTGTTTCTCCTCATGTAGACATACAGAGGGTTCTAGTCCCCTGTCTTTAAGATTCGTTGTCTCTCCTCATGTAGACATACAGAGGGTTTCCAGGACCTCTGTCTTTAAGATTAGTTGTCTCTCCTCATGTAGACATACAGAGGGTTTCAAGTCCTCTGTCTTTAAGATTCGTTGTCTCTCCTCATGTAGACATACAGAGGGTTTCCAGACCTCTGTCTTTAAGATTAGTTGTCTCTCCTCATGTAGACATACAGAGGGTTTCAAGTCCTCTGTCTTTAAGATTCGTTGTCTCTCCTCATGTAGACATACAGAGGGTTTCCAGACCTCTGTCTTTAAGATTAGTTGTCTCTCCTCATGTAGACATACAGAGGGTTTCTAGTCCTCTGTCTTTAAGATTCGTTGTCTCTCCTCATGTAGACATACAGAGGGTTTCAAGTCCTCTGTCTTTAAGATTCGTTGTCTCTCCTCATGTAGACATACAGAGGGTTTCCAGTCGTCTGTCTTTAAGATTCGTTGTCTCTCCTCATGTAGACATACAGAGGGTTTCCAGACTCTCTGTCTTTAAGATTCGTTGTCTCTCCTCATGTAGACATACAGAGGGTTTCCAGACCTCTGTCTTTAAGATTCGTTGTCTCTCTCTCTCATGTAGACATACAGAGGGTTTCCAGTCGTCTGTCTTTAAGATTCGTTGTCTCTCTCCTCATGTAGACATACAGAGGGTTTCCAGACCTCTGTCTTTAAGATTCGTTGTCTCTCCTCATGTACACATACAGAAGGTTTCCAGACCTCTGTCTTTAAGATTCGTTGTCTCTCTCATGTAGACATACAGAGGGTTTCTAGTCCTCTGTCTTTAAGATTCGTTGTCTCTCCTCAGGTAGACATACAGAGGGTTTCCAGTCCTCTTCTCTTTAAGATTCGTTGTTTCTCCTCAGGCCCCCGCCTCTTTCTTTCAAGTCCTCTTTGCTCAAGCCTTCGTCCTCAATCCCCACTCCTCAATCCTCCCTCCTCCCCCTCCCCCCTTCTTGGTTTCAGTCATCGTTTTGCAAGGTTCGCGGTCTCACCCACCCCCCCCCCCCCCCCCCTCAACTTTTCAGAGTTAATTGTTCTCTTTCTAGAGAGGGTTCGTTATCTCTTTCCTCTGACAGGGTTTTGTGTCCTCTACATATAATGTGCGATGCCTTCCATACCCCCACCCTCCGCCACAGAGTTTCGTGTTCTTCTGTGGGGTTTTGCGAAACCCCCCCCCCCCCCCCCCCCCCCCCCCCCCCCCCCCCCCCCTCGTTATCCACAGAGTTTCGTATTCTCCCTTTATACGGGTCGGTTTCTTCTCCTCTGTCCACGATCATTTCTCTGCTTGTTCCACACAGTGTTGGTGTTTTCCTTTCAGCGTGTCTTGTTTTGACTAGTCGACAGTTTTCTCATAGGAGTTACTGTCATTTGAATTAGGGGTTAGTGTCGTCCTTTCAGGTTTGCTTTCCTCCTTTCACTCGCTTTAGTGTCGTCCTTCCCTATGGTTTAGCATCTCCTTTCAGAGGGTTTTGTGTGTCCTTTCATACAGTTGAGTGTCATCTTTTCATAGAAATGGTCTTTGACCAGTTTGTTTTCTCTGCGATTTATTGTCTTACGTTCATAGGATTTTGCGTTTTCTTTTTTGTGGAATCTAGCG
>JADBJO010013390.1:25000-40000 GCA_016801955.1 Conus betulinus | reverse complement strand
TTCGTTTTGTTCATAGCAACCCATTTTCTTATGGCGTTTAAAATGGAAAACGTGGACATTTTGATATGGAAGTTGTTGTGAAATACTTGTAATGTGTTTTCACATGATATATCTTGTTAACCAAAAGTATTGTCTTATGGTCAGAGAACAGGAAAAAAAAAACTTGCTAAAATCAGAACAGTTTTTGTTCAGTTGAGTGAGCGGATACCATTATCTACACAGAAAGTCAGATGTTGAAAGGAAATATTAACGTTTCTGTCAACAGGAGTAAGAACTGCTGCTTCATTGGCTGTGGAGAGGGTGACCAGGACACGTGAATGCAGCGGATCACAAGCTTCACCAGCGTATCGTCCAAAGCAGTGTTCACAGCACCTGGTTCTTTGGAGGGGGTTGTCTTTTTTATATGGTTTAATCGTCCCCCCCCCCCCCCCCCCCCCTAAGGAGTCGTTTCTTTCTCAGTCGCAAGATTCAGTCACTTAGTTTTCACCTTTAGTGTCCCCTTCATTCAAAGTGTTCAATGTTTTTGTTGTAATTTTACAGGCTTTGTGTATTCTTTCCCAAGGTTACCGTCCCCTTCATTAACAAGTGTGTGTGTGTGTCTCCTTTCTCGAAGTTTAGAATTGTCCTTTCCACAGAATCTTTCTTTCATATGACCAGCATGTGTGCTCTGGGTTCTTATGTCGGTCTTCTGTGGAACAAGGATACATCACGCAGGGTACCAGAGGGAGTGTTTTCTGGAAGGGCGTGAAAGATCGACTCGAAGCTTTGCAGCATATGATATGATTCAGTGATCTGGAGCATGGACGCGTGCTTTCAGATAAACTGGGTCTGGCTGCAGTGCTGTTGAGGGATGTTTTGGTCCTCCCGAAATGTTTCCTAGCGTGCATCTGGTACCTCCTGATCTGAGTATCCATAAATCCGCGGAAAGTCCGACGTGATGATCACGAGTTAACATGTGGATCCTTCCATAGGTATTAAGGTCTTCCTTTAAGAGGGCGTCGTCCATCAAACAGTAAAGTAAATGTTCTCCGTTCATAGGATTTAGTGTCAGTGTAACGTTCTTTCGTGGTTGTTTTTTGAGGGATTAGTGTCTTTTTTTCCCATATGATTTTGCGTCATTTCACAGGCGTTGGCATTCTCTTTCTGTTCGATGCGGCTTCCTGATTTCGTAGGATCTAGTGTCCTCCTTTATACAGTACAGTGTCCGGTTTTTCTAGGGGTTAGTGCAATCTTATGAAGGAACTATTGTCTTCTTTCTTTCGGATTTAGTATTCATTCATATGGTTTGGTGTCATCTCTTTATAGGACATGGTGTGATAAGCTGCAAGCAGAAGGGACGTCCTTGAATCGGCACAGCCATGACGTTAGTGCCAGAACAGCGCGAACACTTCGCCAGAGCCACTGTGAAGGCCCTAGAGGACTGCTCGACAGACAGCGCTTCATCACGGTGAAACCACATCCGCGATGGCACCAACCGATCCGCCTCGGACTCCTGTGCGATAGAGAGTGAGGAAGAATGAGGACTGGTTCGAAGCAGGAATCGTGGAGATGGAGCCTGCCATAGCTGCTAAGCGAGCCGCACTCCACGATGACAAGGGGGAGCGCCCAAAGAAGACGCTGGCCGCACTCTGAAAAGGTCGCAACAACGCCCAGTGGATCGCCCGTAAATGCGTCAATGAGTACCGGCTGAACTTGTGCCAGGGGGCATCCAGATCTCTGCTGACTGCAGCAACATCCGCGCCATGTGCGAGGGCATGAAGAAAGCGTTCGGCCCTAGTGCCATCAACATCGCTCCTCTAAATCTACGTCGGGGTATATGTCGTCACTGACTGCAGCAAACAGATGGAAGAGATGAGCGAAGCACTACCAGAAGCTGTACACCAGGGAGAACACAGTCACCCATACAGCCTTCGAGACACCCCCCCTCCCCTTCCACAGAGCCACAGAGAAGCTCGACGCCTCACCCACCATTGAGGAACTCAGCAAGGCAATCGACTTGCTAGCCTGTGGTAAAGCTCCGGGTAGCGACGGCATTCCGCCAGAGGTCATCTAAGCTGGCAAGGAGAGTTTTCTCCTCATTCATCTTCATGAGCTTCTTGCTGCAGTGTTGGGAGGAAGGGACCGTACCCCAGGATGTGCGCGGTGCAAGCATCATCACGTTATACAAGAACAAAGGGAATCGCAGCGACTGCAATAACTATCGAGGAATATTCCTCCTCGGCACTGTTGGCAAAGTCCTCGCCCGTGTCTTCCTAACAGACTGCAGCTACTCGCCAAACGAGTGTACTCAGAGGCACAGCGCAGCTTCAGGGCTGCGAGGTCGACGATCGAAATGATATTCTCCCTGAGGCAGCTACAAGAGAAGTGCCACGAGCAGAGACGACCCTAGTGCATCGCCTACATCGACCTGACCAAGGTGTTCGACTTGGTCAGTAGGTCAGGCCTCTTCACCCCACTACACCACATTGGATGCCTCCCCCCCAACTCATCAAGATGATCACGTCATTCCAGAACAGCATGAATGGCACAGTCAAGTACGATGGTTCATCTTCGGACCCCTTCCCAATCAAGAACGGTGTCAAACAAGGGTGCGTGCTCGCTCTGACACCCTTTGGCGTTGTCTTTTCCCTGCTGCTGCGCTACGCCTGTCAACAGTCTGAAGGCGACATCTTCCTCAGCGCCAGGAGTGACGGAAGCCTCTCAGCAATCTGTCTCTGGACGCCAAGCAGAATGTGCGGATCGGCAAGGCAGCAACAGCGATAGCCCGTCTGGCAAAAGAGTCTGGGGACAACACTATGCTGATGTCAAACACCAAGATGAAAGTGTACGAAGCCCGTGTGCTAAGCACTGTTCTCTACGGAAGCGAAGCGTGGACCCTGTGCTCTCGACAAGAATGCAGACTGAACCCTTCCACCTAAGCTGCCTCAGAAGACTCCAGGGCATTTCTTGGCAGGATCGTATTACTAACAAGGACGTCCTGGCCCAGGTAGAGATGCTAGCATGTTCGCCATACTGATAACCGAGACGCCTGCGTTGGCCTGGCCATGTCAGCCGCATGGACGACTGTCGCATCTCGAAGGACATACTGTACGCGAGCTGCTACAGGCTCCAGACCCACAGGAGGGCCCGCCATACGCTACAAAGATGTATGCAAGCGCGACCTGAGGGCAGGTAGCCTCGATTTCGCAGACCTGGAGACAGCAGCTCTAGACCGGGTCAGCTGGCGGTCCACCGTCGAGGCCGGCACTAAGCAAGCAGAGCAGCAGAGCAGAGCAGAGAGGCCCAGTGGGAAGAATGGAGGCGTCGCAAACGGCAAAGACTTGTGTCGGCACACGCAGACACTCATGACCGAGTAGAAAGAAACTCGTGGAGAGCGTGGCAGCAGAGAGTCCTCAGAAGAGAAGCCCCCTTTAAGCAAGTGTTTCGGCCCTCATCTCCTGACACTCTAGGGGGGTTGGGCCACACCCGGTTCATGACTCCCGATGTCCCTCTGCTGCCGCTTTTTCCCCCTATCTTGGGACGAGCCATGGCTGGGATTCGAACCCATGACCCTCTGGACATGCTCATTTTCCACTTAAATCTGTAGCAGCTGCGACAAGAGTGCCGCTCTTCAGGGCTCTTCAGCCACAGCAGGCACTGCAACTACGCAACTGACTGGTCCACGGCGCGCAACACCATTGTCTCTGGGGACATACGGATTCCACTATCATCGAGTGTAATAAGGTATGAGGCCCACTTGGTGTCCCTTTCTTTAAGAATTTATGGTCTTTTACAGGATTATTGTACTGTTTTAATGTGTTCCATCCATAGACTTTAGAGCCACTTCTGTCATAAGCTTTACTTCTCTCTCTTCTTCCATCAGGTTTAGCATCCCCGGTCGCATAGTTTATAGTCTTATTGTCTTCCAGGGTGTTAGAGACCTTTTCCGTAGGATTAGTGTAACTTTTCAAGGGGGTTTAGTTTTAGGCTTTGTTCACAGAATTTAGAGTATTCTTTCTTGAGGTTGTCTTCAGTTGGCTTTTCGTTTCGCTGTTTATGAACTAAAGGCCTTGGTGTCGTCTTTGCATGAGATATTTACTTTCTCATGGTTTAGTGACCTCTTCAGAATTCAATCTGAGGCTTTTCTTTTCGGCAGGCCATACAAGAGTGACCGCTGTTCAAGAATTAGTATCGGCCTACCAGAGAACCATCTTCCAGGACAGTTGCCATCCTCGCCAAGAACTTTTAAGTCTTCGGAAAGGTTTCGCAAGATAACACTGTGCTGCAAAGACAACTGACGATGATATAAGTGTACATCCTGTAGTTTGAAGCAGCTTTTAAGCTAGTATTTTAACTGGTCAGTTTCGACCTTGCAAGGCAGATAATAGAGAGGTAGGCAGGTAGATGCAGTTACAGTAATTTGTTTGATTTCAGGACTTTGTAGGGTTTTTGCTTTTCTTTTTCCAAATGGCTTCTTATAGGCCAATCTCCCCATTTTTACGCGTTGTGGAGTGGATCTCCAACTCTCCCTCTCCCCTTCCTCCATACCTCCATTCCCCCTACACCCCTTTACGTGCCGTACGGCCTTTTACCTGTCCGATCTTGGCCGATGCCGATTTTACCGTCAGATTGGTTAAGGGAACACTGCTTAGGTTCTTGAGTAACTTAATGCTGAGGAAAACTTTCCTTCCTGTTTTCAACCCACGGAACATTATTGACCACAAACGCGTATTCTGGAGCAACAGGAACCGAGAAAAAAGGGGAGACAATTTGTGACGGAATTCTGATATTAATTTCAGCAACAGTGCAGAAATTAGATGCTCATTGGGGGTGAGAGATTGAGAAATGAGGCATGATGGAAGAGGAATACGTTAAACCATGCGAAAGGGGGATGCTAAATCTGATGAAAGAAGAGAGCATGTAAACAATCTTGATTAAAGCAAGCGCGCGCGCGCGTACACACACACACACACACACACACACACACACACACACACACACACACACACACACACACACACACACACATATGCACACACGCATGCGCACACACACACAACGCGCGCACACACACACACACACATACACACACACACACACACACACACACACACACACACACACACACACACACACACACACACATATGCGCGCGCGCGCGTGCGCGCGCATACACACACAAACATCACCACCACCCCCTCCACTCCAGACACATGTGCGCTCTAATGTTTTTGACAAGCGTAGAGATTTTGTGTGCATACGAATAGCTAAACGATAATATTTTCTGTGGAAAGAAAACAATCACTCAAACATTAAAATCACATTACTTTAGTGAATTTTGTATTTGAGAAGTATTTGCACAAGAATTCTGTTGTTAAAAATATTACGTTTACATCAACAGGGGCAAAGAACTCTAGCATCAACGGCTGGGGAAAACGAAGACGAGGACGAGTGAAGTCGGGGATCCCTGCTTATTACTCAAGGAGAGTAGCCGCGGTGGTCTTATACTTCAGTTTTTTCCTCTGTTTGTTTTTTTTTTTTCGCATTCCTTCTCCTGCACATTTCTGGTACAGCCCCACCCCCAGTTCTTTCATACTATCTTGTAGACCTAGAATATTGTTTTTAAACAAGAGTTTAGTACCTGGTTCACAGGAGAGGTTCACCATGTGCTTTCAGGTGGTTTGTCTTCTTTTCCGAGGATTCAGCGTCTTCTTCATTCCCAGTGTTTCTCGTTTTTTTTTTTTTCGGTTGTTTAGTCTCCTTCATTAAAAAGGCTTAGTGTCGTCTTTAGTCGGGGTTTATTGTTTTCTTGATTCACAAAATACAGTGTTTTCTCTCCCATGTTTTGTGCGTCTTTCTTACGTCAGTGTCAGTCGTTCATATGTTTAATATAGTTGCTCAGGTTTCTTTTGTCGGCGTTCTGTGGTACAAGGACACAAAAAAGGAGGTACCAGAGGGAATATTTTCAGGAAGAGTATGAATGGTTGACTCCAAGACGTAGCAGGTCTCCTACTTTCCCAGGGATCTGGAACATGGACTCATGTTTTCAGATCATCAGGGACTGAGCTGCAGAGCTATTAAGGGAGTCTTTAGAGCTCTTCCTGAAATATTCCTTAGTGCGGACCTGGTACCTCCTGATCTGAGCGTCCTTTAATGCACAGAACATCTGTCAGTGGCATGGTAATCCGCGTGAACCTGTGGATACTACGTTCTGTAGTGTTTTCACTGCGTAGGCATAGATCTTACTATCCGAAATTTTGGTGTTCCCCATTCTTCTAGCTGTGGACTTCTTCCATGAGTTTTTTTTTTTTGTAGGTTTTAGTGTCTTCCTCCCCCATAGGGCTTATGATCCTCTTTTTGTCAGCGTCTTTTATAGAGAAAAATGTTACCCTTCATGGTTAGTGTAAGCGTCTTTCAAAGTGCTAGTCTTTGTTCTGTAGGTTGATTTGTCTTTTGTATGGCATAAGCCTCATTTACAGTATTTTCTTTTTCAGGATTAGTATCGTATTTTTTTTCATAGACTTTGCTGTCTTTGTTATTCTTAGCGTGTATGAACATCGTTCTTAGGCGTTAGTTTCAACTTTTTATGCTTTAGTGTATTTCTCTGAGTTCAGCCGTGACTTCTTGGTCTTTATGTTGACCCTTCTTTAGAAAGATTTGGTGTCGTGTTTCAAACAGTATTTAATGATTCCTTTTTTTCCTTTTTTTTTTTTAGATTAGTATGTTCTTGTTTAATGTGTTCTTTCTTAGGGTTGAGTATCGTTTTTGACTGGCGAGTGTTGTTCTTACAGACGGTCTGGTTTCCTCTGTTCAGACTTTACTGTTCTCTTCCCCCTAAGGTTTAGCTTCCTCCCTTTCAAAGCAGTTAGTTACGCTTTTTTACAGTGCAGTTTCATGTTTTTGTAGGGCTTCGCGTCATCTTTCCGAGAGGTATAAAGCCCTTTCATTTAAGTAATTTTCTTGGGGCTTAGTTTCCTCTTTTCTCAAAGTTTAGGGTACTCCTTTCATACGGTTCAGTGTCCTTTTTAAGGTAAAGTGGCCACAGTCTATAGGTTTTTTTTTTCCCTCTTGAAATGAGTGTTAGCATCTTTACTCAATAGGTTTACAATTTTTTTTTGTCTTAACGTTTGGTTTCCTCTTTCGCCGCTCCTGAAGTTTGGTGTAAGCTTTCAGAATGACGGAGTCCTTTTTCCGAAGGTTGATTTCTGTTTTTGTTAGGGCAGATGCTTCATTCACAGGGCTTCTTGTTCTCCCGTGTTTTAGTTGCTCGTATCACAGGCATTAATATTTGTTTCTCTACGTCCAGTATTTTTATGAAGTTTTTCTGTAGGCTTTAGTGTCTTCTTGCTAGGATTGTCTCCATTCTCACGGTTCAGCGATTTGTCCTTCGTCGGAACTTTATTTTTTGAGGCAGATCATAAAGGGTGATCAATCACTCTCTGAGAATCGGAACCAGTCTACCCGAGAACTTTTTGCACTACGTCTTCCAGGACAGTTACCTCCCCCAGCAAGGGCATGCCAATCTAGGGTCTGGGTACTACTAGAACTGTCACTGAGTTCAACACGGACCCTTTCCCCAGGGGGTGCAGGAGGCCAGGGATACCCTGTCCTTAGAACTTCAGAAATCCACACTATTTTTAGGCCACGAACAGTACATTGACCGAAAGCCAGCGCGGGCGAGTGGAGTAGCCAGAACAGCATGGCCTACGGGAATGCCCAAGCCACGCTGACCTGAGATACAGTACCGGGCCAGAGGGGGTGGCGATGTGCCGGTGGCTACGTGGGTGCCTTGGGGTTGTCGAACAGACGCCCTATTGCCTCTGACGGGTCTCCCAGTGAGCTGGAAACCGAGCAGAATCGTCCAGGGCAACAAACCCGACTGCGCCAAGGTACAGCTCCGCCTCCAATGGTAAGCTTGGATAGTTTAGTTGAGAGCAGTTACGTTTTTAGTAGGATCAAGTGATGAGGGGCGGAAGGGTTCGCAACGTTGAAATCGTTTAATTTCAAGAGCAGTGCAAGAAACATTTTACAGGTAGTGGCGGGTGTAAAATGGGAATTCGCTTGGCTACAAGTTTCCCTTTTCCTCTTTTTCTGTGGAGGGTCGGCATTCTGTATTTCTCAAAATAAACTTTTCTTTAAAGGTGGGTGACACATTTCTAGAGAACCCCGATAGCATGCTTTCTCCTCTCCCTTTCACCTCCCCCCTCCTCCCCCTCCCCTCTCTCCCTCCCCCCACTCCAACATCCATGCCTTGCTGCCCACACACTCCTCACACATCACCCCCACGCACGCACAACATTGTACGCATGCACGCACGCGCACGCACGCGCACACACACACACACACACACACACACACACACACACACACACACACACACACACACACACACACACACACACACACACACACACACACACACACACACACACACACACACACACATATTTCATAGCAATTATCTTCTACCAAGCCTAAGAGAGAGCAGAGCTACATGCAGAATTACTCTGTAGGTTTGATATACAAAACTGTTCTCTTTATGTGAAATGAACCATGACTGGTTTTGAGACATTCCATGTGAACCCATAACACTCTCAGCTTAGTATATTTGAGAGTGCTATGGGTTCAAATGGAATGTCTGAGACCACGGTTTTCTATTAAAATCAAATCAATACCTCCAACCGAAAGCAAACAAAAAACATAACGCGTTTTAATTTCACACCCCATTGTCCATTCTACCTCTTCGGATCAAAGACATTCTTCAGAGCAAATTTATAGTCTTGACTGGGTTGTAGTCTTAAAAAGAAGGAACAACACGTTTTCTTCGCCTCTGCAGATTTGACAGAAGTGCTGTATGTTTCAGTATTGCTTGAACAGTTGCACACATGCCGGAAATGTCGGTGAAGGATTCGTTCAGCATTTGGACTCTGTTGCATGACCTGGCGTCTGGTTCTTTGGTGCTTGTTGGCTGTCTGGGCAACCGTCACAACTGGAAGCGAGATAGGAAAGACAGTGTTGAACATCAGGGTCAGTTCTCTCTCTCTCTCACTCTCTCACTCTCTCTCTCTCTCTCTCTCTCTCTCTCTCTCTCTCTCTCTCTCTCTCTCTCTCTTTTCTTCTCTCCCTCCCTCCCTCTCTCTCTCTCTCTCTCTCTCTCTCCCTCTCTCTCTCTCCCATAATACACAAACACACACACTCGCCGACTTTATACACACACACTCTGTCACTACACACACGTACATACTCGCGCGCACACACACACACACACACACACACACACACACACACACACACACACACCACACACACACACACATATGTATATATATATATAGATAGATAGATAGATAGATAGATAGATAGATATAAAGGTGAGAGGCTTTGAGAAGCGTTGGTCTTTTTTATTACTATCTTAAATTTCTGGCATACCATGCGTTGCTAAATGTTCTTCCACCGAACATCCAATTGATCAATTCGTTTATAGCAATCTGTCTTAAGCTACGTAAAATGAAAGTGAGTGTAGAAGGATACTGCGTTATGTTTTCTGATGGAAGATTGTTGAGTCTTTTATATCGTTCACATAAAACATCGTGTTAACCTAAATATATCATTAGATTGCAAGATAACAGAACGTGCAGATACTTTGCAAAATAAGAATCATTTTGCTTAATTTTTAGAGTCAGAATCATTTGTGCAGAATGTTAAATGTTCACATAAAATATAAATGTTTTTGTTAACAGGGACAAAGCACTCATGCATCAACGACCATGGAAAACGGGGACCAGTAAGAATCAACTTGGAACGGAGCGGAATAATAGATGAGTATTAATGGTGATCTTTCATTTACTCTTCTTCTTTATCCTACACTTCAAGTGTTGTGCAGAGTTAAAATCTTCTTGCATAGTGTTTAGTTTGTCGTTCTTTGGACGTGTTCTGTCGGATGGTTTGCATAAAAATCAGCACCATTGTTAATTCGGTTCAACAAGGTTCCGACTGCTCATTGTCTGCAGATGATTTTGCCCTCTCTGCAACTGGAAACTTGTACCCAAGTGTTAAGCGCAGGCTCTAGCTCTATGTAGATAAAATACATCTGTGGGCTTAAGAAAATGGCTGTATCTTTTCTGCTACTAAGACCCAGTGCATTCACTTTCAAAATTTTTTGAAGCTCTTTGCTGATCTTGAAATCCAGATAGGGAAAGTCTCCAATTCCAGTGGTAAAGGAGGCCAGATTTCTGGGAGTTATTTTCGACCAGAAGCTCAACTTTCGTAGTTAATGAACACACTTAAAAACTTCGGGCCAGAAAACTCTGAACATTCTGCGGGTCGCAGCACACATGGACTTTCCTGCACCACTACAGAGCCTTGGTCCGTTCTAAACTGGATTATGGCTGTGTTGTGTACCGCTCTGCGAGACCCTCTTATCTGAAAGTCCTGGATCGTATTCTTCATCAAGGGCTTCAAGTCTGTCATGGAGCATTCCACACCACTCCTGTTTACAACCTGTATGCAGAGGCAGGTGAATCCTCATTATCCAGCCGCAGCCTGAAACTATCCTTAAATTTATCTCAGATGGTGAACCGGAAAACTCTGTTTGCGACTGTTCTTAATCCTCAGTTTCAAAAGTAGATTTGAAGAAAATCCCAACTGTGTTCCGCCATTTTGACTTCGTATACAGCCCCATGCGCAGAAGCAGGTTTTGATCCAGGAATTGTCTGACTTCTCCAAATTTCCAGGTAAGCCTCCATGGACCTTTTCCACACCAGAAATCCGCTTTGATCTTGCTGCTTTTCACAAAAACACTCCACCAGTTCTCAGGCATATAAAGCATTGCTTGCCGATCTCTGTACAAAATACCCATCCTTTCAGAAAATATTACCATTGGTCCGATGTCCGAAGATGCAGTGGCTTGTGCAACCTATTGCCCAAGTTTTCATTCTCAAACATTATCAAAGTATATTCCGTCAGGTACTTATTTTTTACTCTGCTGAACTTACAGCTTTAGTTCTAGCACTGAAGATTATTTCTCAGTCTACAAATAAGGACTTTCTGATTCGCTGTCAGCTTTGGAGGCCATAGCTGGCTGTAACCTCCATCATCCTGAACTTTTTACCTCTTTGAAAGCGGAAGGTCACATTGTCCTGGCTTGGAGAAACGAAAAGGCTGATCGTTTGGCCAGGAATGCCACTACGAAAGAGATCAACATTTTTCATCTGATCTAAGATTTTTTACGGAAGGAACTTTTTTTGGTACAAAATTTCCGGTATGTTTTTAGAAGGTGTATTTTAAAGATGTGTAAATGACTTCAACGTGGTGACAGTCCTGATATGTCTCTTGCGGGCCGGCTGGGCCACAAGCAACATCACCTTTCAAATAGTTTCGTATTTTTGTGTTGTTTGTTCTGTGTTTTTTTTCCCCTAAGAACTCGGGGTCCTTCGTTCACAGGTTCACAGTCTTTTTTTTCAAGGGTCGGTGCATGCAAAGGGTTTGTCATCTTTATCAAGGTATCGTGTTATCTTCATTCACAGGTTTTAGAGTGTTCTTTTTCCTGGCTTCAGTGTCTCCATTCACCGATTTGTTTGGCTTATCTCTTGGGGGTTAGGGTCTTCTTTTTTTTAGGATTCGGTGTCGATTCTTCATATGGCCGAGAAAGATAAGACAGTTCCCTATGTCGGTGTTCTGTGGAGCAAGGATACCAAACGCGGAGTACCAGAGGGAATTGTTTCTGGAAAGGCATGAAAGGCTGACTCGAGCGCTGGAGCGGGTCTCGTGAATCAAGGGGTCTGGAACATGGGCGCATGCTTTCAGATCAGTTTGGTTTGAGCTGCAGAGCTCTTGAGGAAGTCTTTAATCGTCGTCCTGAAATATTCCCTGCGCACCTGGTACTCCTGATATTAGTGTCCTTTATCCACAGAAAGCCTGACATGGTAATCAGTCAGCACGTGAATCCTTTCAAAAGTTTTAATATCCTACTCTACTGGGAGCTGGTGATCTCCTTTCAAATTGTGCAGGTGTTCTTGACATCCTGTGATAGCATTTTTGGTATCCTCCCCTGTAGTGTTCTTTCTGAGGGTTTAGTGTCCTTTTTAAGTGGCTAGTGTAGTAGTGATTCTAGGTGGTTGTTTCCCCATTTTAGAAGCTGTGTTTCCACTCCACAGATATAGCATCTTCCTTCCAAAAATTTTAGTGTTGTTCTTTCTTACAGTTGTGGACTTTTTCATCGGTTTGTCTTGTTTTGATAAGTTTTAGGGCCTTTCTCCTATAGCGCTTGTCGGAACAGCTGCTGTAGTCACAAAACTAGTAGAGAGATCCAGGTGACTCCCCATGAACACTTGAGTACGTCTAAATGAGGCATTAGATGCCCGGATCTTGGACGCGTCTTGGAGACTGAGTAAAAACTGAACTTGCATCCTAAGCTGTCATTGACGTGCATTGGATCACAGTTCGCAAAGGAGCAAAGCGTGCCCGCCAGCAGCCCCTCCTCCTGACATTTTGTACGCCTTCATTTCTCAAGTCATCAAAGTGGGTTATTTGAATGAGCGCGTTCAGCTTTACATTCCGTCTTCGATGCGATGCTTCAAGTGCCAGAAGTTTGGGCGCGGCAGAGATCGCTGTTCTGGGGAGGAGTGTGTGTGCGGTGTTTTCTGCAAAGCAACCCATGATGGGCCGTGTAAAGAGCCCGCCCTTTGTGCAAACTGCGATGGCGACCACCCCTCCTCTTCATGCAACTTCTGATTCAGGAAGCTAACATTCGAAAATTTTCACGTAATGTGATCGTCAGGACCTTGTCGATCTCACTGAAGAACTTCCTTGCCCTTGTTTGCTGTTGGGTGACTTAAATGGCCATAATCCCCTTTGGGGTAATGTGAATTTTTCATCCAGAGGTCTGCTTCTTGAAGATGAGTGTTTTCAGAGTTGGACTTTTGTTGTCTGAATGATGGGTCTCAACTTGCCTCCATTCTTCCACAGGTACACTTTCATGTTTAGATTTGTCAATACGTGACCCCTCGCTGGTCCTGGACTATGAGTGGTCTGTCCATGCGATCTGAAGGATGTTACCATTTTCCCGTTATGTTAAAATCCATAACTGAAAAAACGCCTCTGTTCCACAACATCATGTAATATAAAAAACGCTAATTGGATTGTTTTCGTTTCAAATATTTCAAAGGAGCTCCCGAAACTGACATTCTTTGGAGCCAAGACCCAGCAGAAACTCTAACCAATACCAAAATCTTTATTCCGATGTCTTGCAATAAATTCCAACTGCCTAAAACACCTTGGTTTAATTCTGTCTGCCAGCAAATTCAAAAGAACGCAAACGGGCTCAGCGTCGGGTATTCCAAAGACCTTCAGCTCCCAATGCTCGAGCCCATCAAAAACTCCGAGCCAAAGCGAGACACACGTTTCACGTTAGTAAACGTCAGTCTTTTGAGGAACTTTTGCTCCGGGCTAAAATCTAAAGCATCCAAGAAAAAGTCTGGAACCACATCAAGAAAATCGAAAGGAACTACACCAACCCGTAAATTCATCACCTGACACTTGCCGATGCTCTGATAACTGACAAACAAGCTGTTGCCAATCTGCTGGCCTCCACCATTGAGCAGAACTCAACAAATAAATCTGTAGCCGTTTAAAAAAAACAATTCGGAGAACGATTTTCATACAGTTTCACTTCAGACAACTCTGAAGTGTACATTCCATGTCATATACCACTCACAGTGAAATGTGTTCTTTTAGAGTGTTGGGACTTGCATGATGTGTGACACAAAAACAATTCACAGCAGACTCCATGACAACCTTGTTCAGAGATGTCCCACCTGATGTGATCTTTGAATTTCGGAATTAAATTTTTTTTTTCATCTGATTTAAAATTCTACATTATCTGATTCATCTGATTTAAAAAAATTTTTAACAAAAATTTCCAGTGCATTTTAGGTGTATTTTCAATGGTTGTGTGAATGATGTGTTTTTTTTTTTCTTTTTTTTTTTTCTACTCGTGAGTTAACTTAAACGCGGTGACAGCCCTAATACGGCCCTTTGCGGTTTGGGCTACAGGCAACATTACCTTACCTCACCATAGGACTGACAAACCTTTTTTTCGTCAGAAGGGTCAGTATCAGCTTCTTTTATAGTGCTAAATGTCACCCTTTCATGTTTTGTAGTGTAATCTTTCACAGTGCGGGTCTTTGGTTTGTCTTCTCTAAGGCTTTAGCCTCATTCACAGTGTTCTCTTTCTCAGGTCTTGCATCTTCTTGTTTTTCGTAGCCTTTGCCGTCTTCTTCATTCTCAGCGTGTGTGAACGTTATTCTTAGGCGTTATATTCTACTGTTCTACTGCTTTAGTGTATTCTTTATGATGGTTTAGCGGCAACTTCTCGGTCAGAAAATTTAATCCGCGGCTTCGTTTGTGGCAGGTCATGAGGGATGGGCTGTCTACGAGAATCACCACCAGTCAGCTATGAGCTTTCGCGCTACATCGTCCACAACCACCTCCATCCTCACCAAGGGCAAACAACTCCAGGGATACTACCTACATCGTCATGGAGTTCACATCGTTACTACAGGCTTCCAGAGAATCCGTTCCCAGGGAATACAGGAAGAAATGCGACTTCTGCTGGACCATCCCACTGCAGGGACTCCAGGATGCATTCACAACCCACACAACCACAAGGAACAGAGAAGACAAGGAGCCTCGCTCAGAGAACTGTGAAGAGCTTGGAAAGGCCAAAACATTCTTGCTTTTATCAGCCTTGTACCTGCGTGTGTAATGTGGGTGCGTGCGTGCGTGCGTGCGTGCGTGCGTGCATGTGTGTGTGTGTGTGTGTGTGTGTGTGTGTGTGTGTGTGTGTGTGTGTGTGTTTAGCTGTAGGCCTACTTCTTATCAAGTCTCATCCACTTGGCAGATTTTTCCAACGGAATTGTTTCAGTGTTTTTCTGTTTCATTTTGGTTTAGTGGTCTGATGTATACGTAAAGAATTTGTTACCTGTCATAGCTGTCCGACTCCCACGTGTGCTAGGTCGCATT
>JADBJO010013390.1:17500-22500 GCA_016801955.1 Conus betulinus | reverse complement strand
ATGGGCCTACGTGGGAGGGGTGTGTGGAGGAGCGAATGCAGGGTCTGACGTACGTGGGGGTACGGGGGACGTAGATGCAGAGTATGCCATGGGGACGGCGTTGTGAATGCAGGGGGATGACATGGATATGGGCAAGGGGGGTCACGGATCGGTGTACGGAAGGTGTACGGTGTATGGAAGACGCGGATACAGCGCGATGACATTGGTGGTACAGCAACTGCGGATGCAGGGCGTGACCCAAGTGGTGTGAGGGGAGGTGCAAATAAGGGCATGACATGGGTAGGGATTGGGTAAGGTTTTGATGGATGCAGGGTGTAACATTGGTGGGGGAGGGGGAGGGGCAGGTGGCGTGGATGCAGGATGTGATATTGGTGAGAGTACAGGGAATGCAGATTTGGGGGCTTTGCACGGATAGAGGTAGGGGGCAGCAGATTTCAGTTTATGATAAAGGTTGGGGAACGAGGATTTTGGGGCAGAGAGGGCGTGCATGAAGGGCTTGATATGTGTGGGCGGACTGGAGAGGGTGGGATGGAGCAGAGACAGTATGTGATAGGAATTAGCGGGGGTAGGGGGGGTGGGGCGTAATTGGGAGGAGGGAGCGCGTAAGCAAAGCGTGGCATTGAAGAGCAAACAGGGGAGGGAGGATAGGAAAGGCGCTGATGCAGGACGTGACATGAATCATGAATCGCGTAAGTGGTAGGGGATGGGGAGGAGCAAATGAAAGGTATGATGCATGGAGATACGGGAGACAAGGTGCAGGTTTGCCATGGGCACGGGATCACAGATGGAAGGCATGACGTGCGTGGGCTTATTGGGGCGTAGGGGGCAAGGGTGCGGGGCGCGCATGACATGGGTGGGCGTGTTGGGGAAGGGGGGGGGGCACGGATGAAGGGCGTGACGTGGTGGGCGTATTTGGGAAGGGGAGGGGGGGGGGGGTGTGGATGATGTGCCATGGGTGTCTTATTGGGGCAGAGGAGGAGTGGTTGAAGGGTGTGCCATGGGCGTCTTATTGGGGCAGAGGGGTCGTGGTTTGAAGGGTGTGCCATGAATGCCTTATTGGGGCAGAGGGAGAGAATGAAGGGTGTGCCATGGGTGTCTTAGTGGGGCAGATGGAGAGAATGAAGGGTGTGTCAGGGTTGTCTTATGGGGGCAAAGGGAGAGAATGAAGAGTGTGCCATGGGTGTCTTCTTGGGGGCAAAGGGAGAGAATGAAGAGTGTGCCATGGGTGTCTTCTTGGGGACAAAGGGAGAGAATGAAGAGTGTGCCATGGGTGTCTTCATGGGGCCAGAGGGAGAGCATGAAGGGTGTGCCGTGGGTGTCTTCACGGGGGCAGAGGGAGAGAATGAAGGGTGTGACACGTTAGGCAGAGGGAGCAGATAGAGTGCATGACATGGTGGGTGTATCGGGACAGTGCATGACATGGTGGGTGTATTGGGACAGAGGAAGCGTATGAAGGACGTGTGACGTGGGCGTTTTTTGGGGCAGAGGGGGGCCGGACGGATGTAGGACATGATATGGTGGGCGTATGTGGCTGGGGGGGGGGGGGGGGGTGGTGGTGGTGGTGGTGGATAAAAAAGCCGTTACATGGTGGGGTTTATTGGCGCTGAGGGGGCACGGATGAAGAGTGTGACATTGGTGTCTTATTGGCGCAGAGGGGGCACGGATGGAAGACATGACATGGTGGGCGTATTTGGCAGAGAGAGAGGATAAAGGCCGTTTTATGGTGAGTTTTTTTTGCGCAGAGGGGGGCACGGATGAAGAGTGTGACATTGCTGTCTAATTGGGACAGACGGGAACGGATGAAGAGAGAGTGACATTGGTGTCTTATTGGCGAAAGGGGATGATGAAGAACGTGAAATTGCTGTCTAATTGGGGCAGAAGGGGCGGATGAAGAGCGTGACGTTTGGTGTCTCATTGGGGCATTGGGGCAGAGGGGGCGGATGAAGAGCGTGACGTTGATGTCTCATTTGGGGCAGAGGGGGCGGATGAAGAGCGTGACGTTGATGTCTCATTGGGGCAGAAGGGGCGGATGAAGAGCGTGACGTTGGTGTTGGTGTCTCATTGGGGCAGAGGGGGCGGCGGATGAAGAGCGTGACGTTGATGTCTCATTGGGGCAGAGGGGGCACGGAAGGGATGAAGAGCGTGACGTTGGTGTCTCATCATTGGGGCAGAGGGGGCGGATGAAGAGCGTGACGTTGATGTCTCATGGGGCAGAGAGGGGGCGGATGAAGAGCGTGACGTTGGTGTCTCATTGGGGCAGAGGGGGCGGATGAAGAGAGCGTGACGTTGGTGTCTCATTGGGGCAGAGGGGGCGGATGAAGAGCGTGACGTTGGTGTCTCATTGGGGCAGAGGGGGCGGATGAAGAGCGTGACGTTGGTGTCTCATTGGGGCAGAGGGGGCGGGATGAAGAGCGTGACGTTGGTGTCTCATTGGGGCAGAGGGGGCGGGATGAAGAGCGTGACGTTGGTGTCTCATTGGGGCAGAGGGGGGGCGGATGAAGAGCGTGACGTTGGTGTCTCATTGGGGCAGAGGGGGCGGGATGAAGAGCGTGACGTTGGTGTCTCATTGGGGCAGAGGGGGGCGGATGAAGAGCGTGACGTTGGTGTCTCATTGGGGCAGAGGGGGCGGATGAAGAGCGTGACGTTGGTGTCTCATTGGGGCAGAGGGGGCGGATGAAGAGCGTGACGTTGGTGTCTCATTGGGGCAGAGGGGGGGGGATGATGACCGTTATATGGTTGGCTTATTGGGCTAGAAGGGGCGCGAACGAATGGCATTACATCGGCGTCTTATTTTGGGTAAACGGGCGCGGAGAAGGGCGAGGCATATTGGGTGTATTGGGGCGTGGGGTGCCAGTCATATGGGTGGTTGTATTGGGGCAGTGGGGTGCGGGTGCCAGTCATATGGGTGGTTGTGCTGGGGCAGTGGGGCGTGGATGCCAGTCATATGGGTGGTTGTATTGGGGCAGTGGGGTGCGGATGCCAGTCATATGGGTGGTTGTATTGGGGCAGTGGGGTGCGGATGCCAGTCATATGGGTGGTTGTATTGGGGCAGTGGGGTGCGGATGCCAGTCATATGGGTGGGTGGTTGTATTGGGGCAGTGGGGTGCGGATGCCAGTCATATGGGTGGTTGTATTGGGGCAGTGGGGTGCGGATGCCAGTCATATGGGTGGTTGTATTGGAGCTGTGGGGCACGGATACCAGTCGTCATATGGGTGGGTGTACTGAGGCAGAAAGGGGCACAGGTACAGTGCTTGACGTGGGTGCAGATGGACTCACAACGGTGCTGTTTAAAGCCGATAGAAAGAAGACGGGGAGGTGGAGAGAGAGGAAGGAGAGGGAGAGAGCGAAAGGCAGACAGTCAGATGGGAAAGGAGAGAGGGGGAGGCAGACACACCATACAGAGGGAATGATTAAAGGGAGAGAGGGGTGAGAATGACAGAAAGCAGAGAGGAGATAGAGAGGCTCACACTTCTTATCCAAACTAGCACAAAGATCGTGGGACGCACCAGTGCCCAAGCGCTCAGCAGGTATGCAACAGAGTTCCGTCTCAGCTTCTAACTTGTTCACTCGTGTTCCTACATACTGCATTTTAAAAAAAAAAAAAAAAAAAAACAGACGTGCTATGGGACTTTCCAGTTCAACAAAAGCTGACTTATCCACAAATTCTCAGCATATTCAACTTTACAACCAACCAACGTTAGGAGGAAAAATATCTACAAATGTGTCTTTCCACTTAAGAATTTGAACCCGAGTCAGACGTTGCCATCAAGCAACAGAGAAATTTATACTGAAGTATGAAAACGAGAGCTGACTCTCTGTGCGTTTAGATACTGTAGAAACATGTCGGTCACTACTAAGACAAGTCAGAGACGTTTCCGTGGCAACTAATCTGGGAGAATGCAGTGTGAAGACTAGCTTAAGGGATAGAAGAAGAGGGGGGGGGGGGGGGGGGGGGCTAGGTGCAAAGGTGTCCTGATTGAATGCCTGGGGAAAGGGGGTGGGAGAAGGGAAAATGGAGGTGTAGTCTATGGTAGTCATACGAACACGAGAAATAGAAAAAAAAATCATCGCACTAAATTATTTAACAAAACGCAATCTGTCGGTGCCATGTTGTGTTGATGCGCAATCTGCACATCTCTATGTCATTCCAGAGAAACATAGCAAACGTTCTACCGCGAATAAAGAAAATGAACACTTTCACTGGCTGATCTTCAGTTGTGTCCAGAGCGGTACGTGATTTGTTTTCTTTAAAAGCGTTTTCTTTCTCTTTTTTTCAGTCATCTATGTTTTGTTGACTTGTGGCATACATGTATTTGTCTCCCTCTGAGAATCTATCGGCGCAGCGCGCGCGCGTGTGTGAACGTGTGCTTAAAAGATGCTTTATCTGCATAGAATGCACACGCAGGTGCACGCACACACGCACGCACACACAAATACACACACACATTCAACGCGCACGCGCGCGCGCGCGCGCACACACACACACACACACACACACACACACACACACACACAACGCACACACGCACACGCACGCACACACATATGCATAGTGAGAGAAACATTTCCAGCTTAGATCTGTCTGTGTCTGTCTGTCTGTCTGTCTCTCTCTCTCTCCTGTTTATGCACTCAGGCATGCGTGCGCATGCACACACACACTCACGCGCACGTGCACACACCCACACCCATGCATTCTCTCTCTCTCCCCCCCCCTTCTCTCTCTCTCAACCACATACACATATTCTCTCTCTCTCTCTCTCTCTCTCTCTCTCTCTCTCTCTCTCTCTCTCTCACACTCACACACACACACACCACACACACACACACACACACACACACACACACACACAACACACACTAACAAACATTTGCCTGGATACTTTCACGATGTAAGAAATCCTAGTCATGATCCGGCAAAAGGGGCAGAAAAGGGAAACACGGTCACATGAATCATACTTTATTCCACGTAATATGCACGTATGTCACAGGAACAAAATGC
>JADBJO010013390.1:2500-5000 GCA_016801955.1 Conus betulinus | reverse complement strand
TGAGGAATATTCATTTTTTCGGGGAGGAACAGGATGGGAAGGCAGGGGTAGGTGAGATACTGGAGGAATGAGAATTGTGGGTGTGTCGTTCATTTTCTCTTATTATCTTTTATTGTAGAAGATTCAGATGAAGCGTGAGGGACTGATAGTGTTCCGAAGATGAAAAACAAAATTGATACATCCTTAATCGCCGGCAGAGGGCGTGGATAATGCAACGAGATAAATGTTTCAAAAGCCTGTTCGTTTTACCACATTCAAGCAGCGAACAGGAAAAAAGAAATTGCGAAGAAGAAAAAACAAAAAATGTTAGCAATAGCTCATTGGCAGATTTTGTTTTTTTTGATTAATTTACATAACTGATGTTACGGATGCGTTGGTGCGTGTGTCTGTTTGTCTGACTCACAGAAATTCGGATGCGTGTACGATTTTTAATGCACACACACACACACACACACACACACACACACACACACACACACACACACACACACACACACACACACACATTCGAAACATGGACAGCCAGGCAACAAGTCAAAGTTTGTTTTTTTTTTTATGCTGCCCGAGCCATCAAAACACAAATGCACAAAAAACTCAGCAATATACATTATCAGTACAGCAGAATAACGTACGCCGTAATCCAAGGCATACATTTCATGGGGCATATTTATATATACTATTATTTTCTTTTGGCCACGTCCGGCTCCACACGACAGTTCTCTGACGTCGCAAGTCTCTGGTGAAGCACGCTGTAGAGAAAGTCCTCTCCTGGGACTCACACAGTCAGGTGGAGCAGCTCGCAGAGTCCCCACAGAACCGAAGCGACGGCTCTGTCCACAACAGGAGCGACGGCTCCAACACAACAAGAGCTGCGGCTCACACACAAACAAGATGTTGACACCACAAAAGCGACGGCCCTGATACCGTAGAAGCGACGGCTCTGGTACGGCTGGCCCAGCAGGTCGCTGGTTCAAATACGTCAAGAGCGGCGGCTCTGGCTCGGCAGCAGCGGCGGCTCTGGCACAACTGGCAACGTCGGGTTACTGTCGACTCCCACGTCGACCTCTCCACACCCCAGCAGGGTGGAGACAAGGGGGTAGATCTCGGCTACGCCTCAGACTCGGGCGCAGTGGCAGGTCGGGTTACTGTCGACTCGCTCGTCGACCTCTCCACACCCCCAGCACGGTGGAGACAGGGGTAGACTTCGGCTACGCCCCAGACCCTCTAGCAGTGGCAGCCAGTTCCCCCGGCCACACCAGGACAACGACTTTACCCTGGGGGAACTGATAACTACCTTGATTATCTAGCCTACTATATCATGGCTATTGTTCATCACGGTTATTAATCATATTCATAACCAAACAGTTACTTTATATTTCACCAGAACTTGGGGGGGGGGGGGGGGGGGGGGATACCCGTAGCGAAATCTACAAAGTTCAATACATTACCACAGTAGAACATCTCTTTTCAGAATCATGTTCTACACATTGGGGGGAAAGGATTTCCTCAAAGACCCTTTCGGAATCATGCTTTACACATGGGAGGGGGGGGGGGGGGGGGGGGTCCACATAGGCCTTTTTACGATAAACCAAGAATATAATCATTGCTTATAAGAAACGATTCCTTTCGTCTCTTTCATCAAGATGAGAATGTTTTCATCATTTCACATAATCACTACATCTCAGAGAATGATCTCCATCTGTAAACTTATTAATTAGTTAACAGTACAGCCCTTAAATACATAACAAAGAATGATTTCCACACACTCTTGTTTATCAACACATAGCTATTGATTATTCATATCAAAGGATGGTTTAAAATACTTATCAACAGACTTTCATCCATTAATACATGATAGTTTCTATCGCTTACTTCCGAAGCTTATTATCATTTGTATCATTATCATACATTAGCGAAATAAACAAAAAACTGTTTTGCATCATAAAGCCACCTCCTTTTCCCATCACTCAACAACAACATTTATTTTTCTTTCTATTCATACTTTCTAAAAAAAAAACAATTTTCCTCCTATACGTATCAAGTGACAAGATATACCAAAGAACAACAAGTACTTTTTTTTTTCTAAAAATACCTTTACTAGGCGCTGGAGAACGATTTGGCCTGCGATTTCAAATTGCTAATAATGAATTACCTGACTGCCACAGCAACACGTCTCGAGTCCCTCTTCAGAACCTGGGAAGTTGCACTGCCGGAACTGCTGTAGAGACTGCCTGATCGTTTCAGCTCACCTGGCTTATACAGAGCGCAGGTGAGCAGTCAGGTAAACTAACCAACCAGTTTTCGGGTGAACATGTTCCAGCAAACGCGGTTGTAAAAGATTTGTGACCGGACACAAAAAAAAAAAAAATAAAAATAAAAACAACGGTCCGTCACAATTGAACAATTATTAGTTATTTCTGCTCGTCAGCTTAGAGACAAGTTAGATTTAGAAGAGGTTATCATTTTAGATTTGGAGGGCTCCTGTTTCAAATGCTGAAAC
>JADBJO010013389.1:47500-50000 GCA_016801955.1 Conus betulinus | reverse complement strand
GTAGATGGAGAGAAGACGAACCCTAAACAGTATAATCTTTATGATGCACTCACATTGATACAGTGGTCAGATTACAAAATTCACCAATCTCTACAAAAATACCTGGTCATCGGTAGTTGTCACGATCTCAGTTCATTGTTGTTCGTGCACTTCTCCCTTTTTGTGTGCAGGGGAAACAACTCTTCAGTTCTCAGAAGTTCTCAGATGTCGCCATGCGGACACAGAGGTTATTCTTCAGTTTGGGGAAACATCTACTTTCAGAATCAGGGCCGGATCCGGGGGGGGGGGGGTTGCTTTGGTAATACAGCCCCCACCCCCCACCCCTCCCCCTACTCGGCTTGATGAAACGCTATTAATAATGTCTCCCCAGCTCACAGGGGATGCCACGAAACCGCTTTTAAAATGTCAAAAACCCATTTTCGGCTGGGGGCTTTGCCCCCGTGGTCCCCCCACCAGAGCTTTGCCTCTAGACCCACACGGGTCTAGGCGGCCCCTGGACCCCGGCCTAAAACATTTACCAGCACCCCCCCTTAAAAAAACTCTGTGATCCAGCCCTGTTTCTATAGTCATCTTCAAACGACTTTAAAGAATGGCCTGTTTCTCCTCTCTCGGGGGTGACTGTTCTTTTCTGTGGAGGAACTATGCAGATATTTTTCCTTCTTCCAGAAGAAAGTCTGAAAAGGGCGAATAGCAGTATGGTTATAACGGCAAGGCGTGGGAGCGGAGCAGGAGTGAAAAGGGAAGCGCATGCACCTCTTATGAAAGCCGGGCGTATGAGAGGACATGAAAAGCTTTGAATTGCAAGGAGGAAAGCAAATAAGGAAACATTAACAAAACGGATGTTAGCAAACTCGGAAAGGAGATGTCTAAATGAAACCGTGTAAATCAGAAGGAACAGAAATAGAAAAAAAAAAAAAACATTGATGTGGTCGGCTGAGGTTAAAAGATGGAGCTGAATGGGGGACTGGGATGGGGAGAAGAGCGGGATGATGAAGGTGGGGACTGGGATCGAAGGTGGGAGAAAAGGACAAGGATGCCACTGATGCGTTCTGGAGAGCCTCCCGTTGATGTGACGTTAATTTCACCGTCTGCAAAAGAGCAGGAGGTGAAAGACTTGAACAGAAATGGTGGAGCATCATAAAAGCTGATGATTACGTAAGGAAATAGCACAGAGCTATAACATGGTTGAACTAATGACAGGAAGACAGAGGGGCTTAACGACGAAGGGAATGATTGGAATTAAAGACGAATAAACATGGTTGTTAAGTATGACGCAAAGAGGGAATCATTATAAGATGCATTAAGGGAAACAAGAAATGTACACCATGGGGATGTGACATAAAAGCAATCTAGGATGGACATGGCTAGAAGTAGCGGAGAAAAAAAAAGATGGTTGAAGGAGGAAATCCAAAGCGGAGAGGAGAATAAATGAGGACAGAACTACGGCAAGAGGTGGGGCTGGGTTGAAACATATTCTATGAAATCGAGAGGAAATTTGGGTGAGTAGTAGACAGAAGGTGCTAAGACTGAGTAGTAGACAGAAGGTGCTAAGACTGAGTAGTAGACAGAAGGTGCTAAGACTAGATGAAAACTGTGAGCGATGTGACAGGAAATGGGTGCGAGTTGTCAATGAAATAAAAGATCTCACTTTGTCAGTCACTCCTTTTCTTTCTGCCTTCTCCTCCATCGTCCTCCCTGAACAGTTACCTGCAGGATTGCTTCAGTAAGAACAGTGAATTATGTTACCTGATCATATGCACGCGCGCGCGCGCGCGCGCGCGGCGCGCGCGCGCGCGCGCGCGTGTGTGTGTGTGTGTGTGTGTGTGTGTGTGTGTGTGTGTGTGTGTGTGTGTGTGTGTGTGTGTGTGTGCGCGCGCGCGCGCGTGAGTGTGTGTGTGCGCGCGCGTGTGAGTGCGCGCGCGTGCGTGCGTTTGTGTGTGTGTGTGTGTGTGTGTGTGTGTGTGTGTGTGTGTGTGTGTGTGGTGTGTGTGTGTTTGTATTAAAAATCAACATATCTTCATAATATGGTGCTTGATGTGCTGCTTGCTGGTTTTGATTCCCTTCTTCACTGGTGATGTCAGCAGTATATCGACGTGTTACCATCTTGCCGGAATAACTCATTTCCTTATGTATCATTGTTTCGATCCAGATCCGCTGAAAACGATTGTGTCTTTTGTATAGATCAGTGTGTTATATGTGAAGGCATGCGCGAAGCACACACACGCACGCACGCACATACGCACACACACACACACACACACACACACACACACACACACACACACACACACACACACACACACACACACACACATCGGCCAGGCACACAAGACATCTATTCATCTAAATGACATGCAGGTCTTAGCACTAACATTACGTTCACACCGTTCGTCACATGTAGTCTGGCAAAAAGTTGTTCCACTCGTCATCTACACAGCATCTGAGGCGAATGATTAGGTTACTTTCAGTTCAATTAGTCTCAGCAGGCGCTTATTAAACA
>JADBJO010013389.1:20000-22500 GCA_016801955.1 Conus betulinus | reverse complement strand
GCTTGGAGTGAGTCCGGTGAACCCTGTCAAGTGTAAGTCCTCAAAAAGTTCTAACTTTTTTTTTTTTTTTTGGATCAGGTCCTTCACCGTACCTTCACAGTCCGCCGGAGTCTGGTTCTCCTTCCGTGGCAGGCCGTAGAAGATGATGACGTTGCGTTTGGACCGCTCGTCAAGGTCATCCGTCTTCTCCAAAATGTCCAGCTTTCTCGTCAGGTCCTCATTCCTCCTCTGTAGGTCGTCGTTTAGCTGACGCAGACCCGTGACTTGACCTCATAGTGCCCTCAGCTCCTCCTGCATGGCTCTGTACTCTCCCCGTAGGACGTGCAGATCTTGTTTCACTTCCGCAAAGCTAGTGTCCATCCTCGAACCCATGTCCTCGATCATGCCTACAACATCAGACAGAGTGGGCTCGTTCGCTGCTTCACTGGGAACTCTGCCTGAAGTGGTGTCTGCTCGCTCCATACTGGCTCTGGATCTGCCTGATTTCAGCCGTGACTGCCTGAGGCTTTCCTCGCTCTGCGAGGAGTTAGGCCCCGGGTTGCTCTCCACACATCGCCACAGCGGAGCAGCAGACTCCCCCCAGAAGAGGTACGAGAGGAGCAAGCCCAGGGCTACACCGTCACTTCTCCGTCTCACTTTGAACATGGTGATATATAAATTCGTCTTGTCTCTTCCTCGCTTCAACATAAAGCCCTGGTATATCGCGAAGAATCGACTACAACAACAGGCCCTAAAATCAGTCACAGCAAAGGCATGGTCGATTTCAAAACCTCTCGCACAGTCTTGGTGTGTAGCTCACTTTCGAATCATTTAAATGGGACAGAGAGTAGATTCGCTGCTTCACACGGTGATAAACACGTCACGTCCCCCAAGAGAGAGAGAGAGAGATTACGGAGCAGTGTGTGAGCAAGTTAATAGAAATGTGGTACAAAGGGAAGGAAGAGGTGGGAGGGTGGGGGATAAAGTGACGGGAAAAGGAAGTCTGGATGCGAGGAGCTGGCAGTGCAAAAAAGGTGCAACAGAACGCACAGAGAGAGAGAACGATGAGCGGAGAGTAGGGCCAAAGAGGAGAGAGAGAGAGAAGCAAATAAGACAAGTGGAAAAGGTAAGGAATGGAAGTGGAGGCTGTAGAAAAAATGGACAACCTACAGGCTCTCAAGCAAAGTTAACGGAAGAGAACAAGCAGACTGGAATTACTGATCCATCACGATACGGCAGCAAGGTCAAGATGCGACCATCCTGACGAATGAGACTACAAAAACGCAACTGTCGGCTGAATGAACGCTTACACTGCTAGTATGTATCTCTCTACTCTCTTTCTGCTGTCTTTTGCTGCATGCACGTTTTCGCTGTTCATTTTTCTTGTTTCTTTCCAGTTTATAAAAAAAAAATATGTTCAAGCTTGTCCTTGCATGTGTGTGTGTGTGTGTGTGTGCGCGCGCGCGCGCGCGCGCGCGCGCGTGTGTGTGTGTGTGTGTGTGTGTGGTGTGTGTGTGTGTGTGTGTGTGTGAGTGTGCGTGCACGCGCGCGTTTTATGAGTGATCGTGTGTGTGTGTGTGTGTGTGTGTGCGTGCTTTTGTGTGTGTGTGTGTGTGTGTGTGTGTGTGTGTGTGTGTGTGTGTGTGTGTGTGTGCGTGCTTTTGTGTGTGTGTGTGTGTGTGTGTGTGTGTGTGTGTGTGTGTGTGTAAGAGAGAGAAAGAGAGAGAGAGGGTCGGGGTGGTGGAATGAAGACGGGGGGTGACAGACGCGCACATCATTACCAAGTCAAGAGGAAGGGGTGGTCTCGCACAACGAGGAGGCCGCGTCTGCCATTGTGTCCACTCAGTGCCGACATTCCATTCCCATCACCCATCACAGCATGTCGTACTAGGTCATGATGGTCGCTGGAACAGTGGGACATCTCCACTTGTCCTTGTGCTTAGAGCCATATACAGCTGTGTAGAGAGCTAGACAGTCTGATCCCTTTAATTCAACACTTTTTAAGTCTGTCTCTGTCAACTCAACCCAGGTTTGGGCCCGATAGTCCGACACTTCACGATTCCGACGTTTCCATACTTCGACTAATCACGATTCCGACGTTTCGACAATCCGACAATTTTGTCGGACCAACAAAACGTGTTTTTGTCATGTTTATTTTGTGCCAATAGTTCGACACATCACGATTTCGACGTTTCGATAGTCCGACTTCAAAGTTAATTGGCGCACGGTCTTCTTTGAAACCACATTCGGGTATCATTGCTTTTTGCGACAGAGGAAGTGGGGTTAAATGTTGACAATACCAGAGAGAGAAGGAGAGAGAGAGAGAGAGAGAGAGAGAGAGAGAGAGAGAGAGAGAGAGAGAGAGATTTACTTTCAATATGTCAGACTAACGGGAATTAAAAAAAAACTGGGTTTTGTGTCGGATTATCGAAACGAGTTGGAATTGTCGGAATCGTGGGATGTCGGACTATCCATACTTTTCTTTACAGTGTCGGATTATCGAAACATCTGAACGTGGGGT
>JADBJO010013389.1:0-15000 GCA_016801955.1 Conus betulinus | reverse complement strand
TCTTCTGTATAGATGAAATAGATAATGAAAAACATGTTTTATGTGCGTGTTCTCAGTACAGCACCATTCGCTCAAATATGTTCGAAGCTATTCCGTCTCATCTCGAAAACAAGAATCTGACCGAAATTTTGATATGTCAAAATGGTAATCATATCCGTCGGCTTGCTTCGTTCTTGCAAATGTTTTGAAATAAGGAAAAAGAGCCAGTTGCTAAAGACTTCATACTTATGTGTTAAAATAAAAAATCTCCAGAAGTTATCAGATGAATGTCTACACATGGAATGAAAAACAAATAGCTTTTTGCCACATCCTTACTGATGTCTGTAAGAATTTTGTCAGATTATTATTTTCAGTATTACTTACTTTTTTTTTTTTTTAAATTATTTGTAACATCATTTACCCTACGACAAAGCCCTCGTGCCATAAGGTTATTAAAAATGTTCGAGTTCGAGTTTGAGATCTCTCTCTCTCTCTCTCTCTCTCTCTCTCTCTCTCTCTCTCTCTCTCTCTCTCTCTCTCTCTCTCTCTCACACTCTGTCAGCCCCCAGGTGTGATTAAATTTATACACACACACACACACACACACAGACACACAGACACACACACACACACACACACACACACACACACACACACACACACACACTTTTACCTGTCTAAGATCACTGTTAGGTGGATAGATGTTAAATTAAAGAACGAAACGACACACTTTTACTTCACATCCAGATACGTGTTAAATTCCCAGCTCAACTTCATATTCTATCTATCTCTTCAGTAATTTATGACAAGAGCACTGTATGGTTTTAGGAGTGCTTCACATGACTTTGAGCACATGCCACTTCCTCCACCCATTCTAGTCTCCTCTGTCGGCCTTCTTGATCCTATGATAGATGGATGTATAACAGGAGAGAGAGACACAGAGAGAGAGAGAGAGAGAGAGATAGAGAGAGAGGAGAGAGAGAGAGCCAGAGACCACACACACACACACACACACACACACACACACACACACACACACACACACACACAGAGATAGAGTGACAATGGATTCATAACTAGCTAGCTAACAAACTAGCCAGCCAGCCAGATAGATGATATATATATAGATAGATAGATAGATAGATTAGAGATGAGAGAGAGTGAGAGAGAGGAGAGAGGGAGAGAGAGAGAGAGAGGGGAGGAGGGAGGGAGGGAGGGAGGGGATGGATACGTAGCTATACTTTTTCTGCTCGCTATGCCAGTTCTTTGTGTCTAGGTTGTTGTTTTCATTTCTTGGAATATGGTTTGTGTCGTTTTAGACAATTGTCTTTGTGTGCAGTTGGCCAGCAGCTGGGCACATGGGGGGGAAATCAAGGCCAATATTATTTCCATCGCCATAGCTGTTAGGAAACCCGTTATTTCTCTGGGTACTATGACCTGTTCCCTCCTCCACGAGCGTCCTTAAGGACATGTGGATTGCAGTATTCTCTCTCACATGGATTCTTCTCCTCTACGTAGTGTGAGTGGCTCGTGGTCCACAGGCCTATGGACCGATGGATCCAGGGTCTGTTTTTTTTTTCTTGTCTGGTCAATCTCCGTTCAGTTTCACACCCTTACGTTGGGAAAGAATGGACGGTAATGATCCCTCTCTCTGACATCCCACTGCTTAAGTTCTCACCACGGCCAACCACAACATGTACTGCTGACAGCACGTGATCGTTGGGGACCTGGCACAGAGTTTCGACTGATAGAGGTCAACGCCCAGTACGTGTGTATTTGCCTTTCTTCTTTCTTTCTTTCTTTCTTTCTTTCTTTGTCTTTTGCTTTCCTTCCTTCCTTTCCTTCTTCTATCTGTCTGTCTTTCTGTCAGTCTGTCTACCTGTTTGTCTCTGTCTGTCTGTCTGTCTGTCTGCCCATTTCTTTCTTTCTGTATGTTTGTCTTTCTTCTTTTTTCCATCTTTCTGCCATTTCTTAATTGTTTCCCCCCTTCTTTTATCTGCCTTTTTTCTTAACTTACTCATCCCTTGTTTAATTGTTAATCTTTTTATGCATTACTTTTTGTTGTGAAAGCCTTGTGCTCTGGTGACAGAGCCAGAATATGGATTTGTGGTGCTAAGCCCTCAAAGGAATGAAAGAAACACACTTCAATTAAGCAGCTGTGTGTTTGATATCTTAACCTTTACAAGAAAAAACTACTAAAACACACACACACACACACACACACACACACACACACACACACACACACACACACACACACAGGAGAAGAGAGAGACCAGATGCGTGAGGAGAGAGACGTGCGCGCAGGCGCGCGCGCGGGCGAGCGCGTTTCTGGTACCTACTATGCCGCAGCGTAAATTATTTCCTTCCCTCAACTATCACTCCTTCAGTTTGTCAGTGAGTCAGCAGACCAATCAGTCCATGAATTAATCAGCCATAAGAAACAGCACTAGTATTGACTAGAGTTCAAACGAAGCGGTGCCTGCTCTTCTGTCACCACTCATTTCTGACCATTCATATCGATGGGTATCACTGAGTCCACGCCCTGCACGTCACGGTCTATCGACACCTCCATCACTCACTGGGGTTGGCTGGTGTGAGGTCTGCTGAACCCAGTGACAGATGTCGCACCTTTTCCACCCTGCCTCATTATTTTGCATCAGTGCTCTTAAATGGAAGATGTTAAACTGAATTGTCTAGTATGTGAAACATTGTGGGAATTGAATCGTAATCGTCATTACCATCATAATCGTTATCACCATCATCATCATCATCATCATCATCATCATCATCATCATCATCAAAACAGCATCATCAGCATCATCATTGTCATCATCGTTATTATCATCATGTCATCATCCCTCCCATTCTCCTTCTTCTTCTCCTCCTCCTCCTCTACTTCCTCAATGATATCTTCTCTATTTTTACTCTTTCACCTCTAATGAGAGAGAGAGAGGGAGAGAGAGAGAGAGAGAGAGAGAGAGAGAGAGAGAGAGAGAGAGAGAGCTCTGTCATGCCTCAGCCGGTAAGAAAGGGAGATGGTGGAGAGAGGAAGAGCGAGAGAGCCGAGAGAGGGTAGATGTGGAAGATGTGGGGGGGGGGGGGGGGGGGGAGGGGGGATGAGGGGGGGGGGGGTGTACAGTGATATCACCAATACTCTGAAAAAGTGTGACCGAAGCAAAACGAAGCAATATAAACTATATAGTGTCTATGTTTTGCGGATGCGAGGAGTAGGTTGCACAAATATGGCACAGAATCTGCGGAGTGGTGCGATTGGTCAGACCCTGTAGCTCTCTGTTGGTGGGCAGTACATTGTATAACACGCTTGCTGCAAACAAAACCGTTTCAAAGTGTACGTTAAAGTGTCTGCCTTTTTGAACATATTGCCTGCTGACTGTGTTTGGTGAACACAGTATCACCCAGATCCAATCACCTGAATTGTGGTTGTTTATCATAACTACTATCATCATCATCGTCATCATCATCATCATCATCATCATCATCATCGTCATCATCATCATCATCATCATCATCATCATCATCATCGTCGTCGTCGTCGTCATCAATATCATCATCATCATCATCATCGTCGTCGTCGTCGTCCGTCGTCGTCGTCGTCATCGTCATCGTCGTCGTTCTTTTTATCATCATCATCATCATCATCATCATCATCATCATCATCATTCTTGTTATTTTCATTGTTATATTATCTTCCTCCTCCTCCTCCTCCTCCTCCTGCTCCTATATTTCGTTTTGTTAATGGCTTGTTTTGTTGCAGCTTTTTTTTTTTTCCTTCTGCCCTTCCACATCGAGCTCTTGAGATCAAGTGACGATAGAATAAATGGGGGGAGGGGGTGGGGATCCGACCACAATGGCTTTTCCTAAAAGTTAAAAAACGTCTGCTGTAGGCAAGCCACAGGTTAACGCCATCACAACGTCATTATTTACTCCAACACACACACACACACACACACAAACAGACACACACACACACACACACACACACACACATACACACACACACACACACACACACACACACACACACGTACACATGTACTCATGCATGCACGCGTATGCTCACGCACGCGCGCAAGCACGCACGTTAACACACACACACACACACACACACACACACACACACACACACACACACACACACACACACACGCATGCACGCATGTACGCATGCATGCACGCACGTGCTCATACACGCACGCATGCACGCACGCATATGCACACACACACACACACACACACACACACACACACACAGAGGCAAACACACACACACACACACACACCCACACACACACACACACACACAACACACACACACACACACACACACACGCGCGCGCGCGCGCGCGCGCGCACACACACGCACGCAAACACACAGACACACACACACACACACAGACACACACACACACACACGCACACGCATGCACGCACGCACGCACGCACACACACACACACACACACACACACACACACACACACACACACACACACACACACACACACACACACACACACACTCGCTCACGCACACATAAAGAGGGCAAAACGTGTTAGGTCTGCCTTGTGGTTTGTTTGTTCCTTCCGTTTGGAAGCTCAGTGATTCTGTTTATTCTTTTAGAAATGATCTCAAACGTGCTGTAGTCCAGCCATCTGTGATGTAGGAAGACAGCAAAGCCGGCCGTGCTTCACAGAATCATCAGTGACAGGGTGTTGTGAACCATTCCAGCATCGTCGTTGCTCCAGCTTAAACAGGGGTAGAAACCACCCCTGCCAAGTACCTCTGACACAATGGTGAAGGGTTCATGCGACGTGAACCCCTGAACCCTCTACCATGGAAGGTCAACAGGTCAACCTGTGCAGTTTCAGAGTGACAGCCTCACAGTGCTGTGCCGTCTTCCCACAGGGGGAGTTTCCTCTTGGCGTGCGTCAGGTCACAGTACATCAGAGTGACGGCCCCTAACAGCGGGCAGTCTGCGGACTGTGCAACTTGCCCCGTGAGTCAGTCCCCCTTGTGCAGTCTATCATTGTTTGGTGTGTGACCAATGTCTCCCTTCCCTCTCCATCTCTTGGGAATTAGATCAGTCCTTGGCTGTATGAGGTCCTCTTTGTCTCTTCTGCCGCCCCTTTCTCTCATCTTGACCCCTACCCCCCCCCCCCCCCCTTCTTCCGTCTCCTAACCCCTCCTGTCCTGCCCATAAAGCACTCTCTCTCTCTCTCTCTCTCTCTCTCTCTCTCTCTCTCTCTCTCTCTCTCTCTCTCTCTCTCCAGGGATATGTCACTCGAGTTCCAAATGTAATTAATGATTACATTGCATATGTGTTCGTGTGCATTTGCGCGTGCGCACGCATGTGTGTGTGTGTGTGTGTGTGTGTGTGTGTGTGTGTGTGTGTGTTGTGTGTGTGTGTGTGTGTGTGTGTTGTGCCCTCCCATCTAATTTTGAAATAGTTACTCGATAATCATCAGAGGTACTGATATGACGCTAGGGCCTGTTGGTATTTAGACTCACTGAAACATTAACCCTGCTCTAGATTTATGAGCAATACTCTTTCCGTTTTTCCCCCCGAAAAAAAAAAAAAATCCCACACCCGAGCAACGAATATCCCATCCCGACTTCAAACAAAGAAACGAAGGAATTTCGAGTAGGCTGAATAGTTTCATTCTCAATGCCTTAGTTATTTCTCTTTCCTGTCAGATGTTTTCTACCAATGCAGTCCATGAAGCGGCAGAGTAATCAACATGTTGATTGCAGCTGTCAACTGAATGAGGATGAAGATGTCTGGAACATTGGCTATACGTCAAGATGTCGATGATTACTGCCAGCCGAGTCATTGATGCTTGACTTGTTCATAACTGATTTAATCTTCAGTTCATTAAGAAAATATTGGACACGTTTATCACTCCTTGGTTATCAGACTGACTCTCTGTCTCCCTCCCTGTCATTGTTTGGCTGGTTTTTTAATTTCTTGTCCATACTTCACCACTGATAGAGTCACGAGCTGCTGATAGAGTGACACTGTCAAGTTTTGGAGCACACGTGGTGGGTCATGCATAAGCAAAGGCTGCGTTCAGGTGGTCGGTCGACCTTGCTGAAGGGTCATCAGTTACATAGTTTAACACAAAGCTCATCATGAAGGGCACCTCAGCCCGTTTAACAATCCACTTGTGCGATAAAAGCAAGGTCGACGAAGGGGAGGAAAGGAGGCGCGATACTGACGTTCTTCCTCTAACTTAATAAAATTCGCTGTAAGGCAGAGAGGAATCGGGAAACGGATTGCACAGTTCATGAGTAAAAACGAAACGCAAAACAGCGTACGCAAATGTAACACATGATAGGAGCGTTTGAACACGCTTATATCTGAAACATTATTCTGGTGTCGAATTGCCTGGGTTAGTTCTGTTGGTAAGATGTAGGTCTTAAAGCTAATTGCTCTCTTGCAGACCCCTTGCTGGGGGATCAAATCACGCAGAGAACAACGGATCTTACATTTGCAAGCTGTGTTTGGATTGTGTATTAATTTCTCGACAGACCAGCGAAAAAAAAAGAAAAAAAAAAAAAAAAGAAAAGAAAAAAAAAACGGAACGAAATGGCAAAAAAGCATGAGATAACACAGGTTCACAGACTTGTGTAAAACCTCAAAAATCATCTTGCTCCAATTTTTGTTTTCACCTCGTCATAAGACCCCTTCTTACACTGTTGAAGTAGACGAGAGAGGGAGGGGGATACTGTAGGTCTAGACACTATCCTCCAAATAGTGTACAGAATATGGAGAGATTACACAGAAATATCTATAATCAACAACTTCAGACATCGTTCTCTAACACTCACACACACACACACACACACACACACACACACACACACACACACACACACACACACTAACGCCGCGAGTGAACGCGCGCACGCGCGGGCGCGCGTGTGTGCGTGTGACCATGTCACAAGATCTGTTGTTTTTTTGCTGAAACAATCCTTCAGTTCATTGTTAAGGGCGGGATATGGAGGAGACGGCAGAAACTGATGAAATGCGCTGTTTATATTCCATTCACAACTCCCACCCATTTCCCATCACACTGCCACGTTTTCGTCTGGTCTCAGCAACTCTTATCTAGTCTATATACAATTTCCTGTTGATTCCCATTGCATTTCTTTAAGCCACCCAATCCCACATCTTGACGTATTTCTAACCTCATTCATTCTTCTCTAAACATGTAGTTTTCCACTCCTACCATCTTTTTTTCTCAATCTCTTCTTACCATATCCATATCTAAATGCTTGCGTCTCACGTTCGGATGCCGTAGGCGGGAAAAGAATGACAACCCTGTTCTTATTCTCGTTAGACATGTAATGCTATCTCCTTGCGTCATGCTTACCCTCACCATGCTTATTTACCATCTTTACCTTGCTCATCCTTCCGTTTGTCTTTAGTTCTTCCACCTTTCTGTTTCTCCACTTTGCCAGTTTCGCCCTTTGATGGTTCTGGGTTAGCTGATTAAACGATAACGAGCTTTTCTGATTCTCCACCATTTCTGTTTAAACGTCTTTCACATCTTAGTCTTCTGTAGACAGTGGAATTAACCTCGTATCAACGGGAGGCTCTTCAGGACACGACAACCGGGTCCTTTCCTTTCCTCCCATCTTCGATTGGATTCCCCGCCTTCACCATCGCAACCCCCCCCCACCACCCCCCCCACCCCCATTCCAGTCCCCCATTCAGTTCCGTCTTTTAACCTCAGACGATCACAACAACACAATTCTATTTCTGTCCATTCTAATTCGATCAGTCTCATTTAGACCGCTCCCTTCCAAGTTTGTCAACATCCGTCTTATGAATGGATTTTTTTGGTTGTTTGCTTTCCCCCTTCCAGTTCACAGGTCCTCTTCATTTCCTCTTACACGCCCGGCATTCATAACTGTTGCATGCGTTTCCGTTTCCCGTCATGCCCCGTTCCCATGCCTTGTTCGTTATAAGCTCCTTATTTTCCACATCTTTTCCCACTCTGTCTTCTGGAGAAAAAAAATATACTTTCATTGTTCCTCCAGAGAAAAGTAGAGTCATCCCTAAAAAGATTGAAAAAGGGTTTTTCGTCAGAGTCGCTTGAAGATCAGTCCACAAAAAAGAAAAGTAGATGCTACCCCAAACCGAAGGAATGACCTCTGTGACCGCATGGCGATATCTTCAGAAAACTGAAGAGTTGTTTCCCTGTAATCAAACAGGGAGGAGTGTGCCAACCACAGGTGAACTGAGACCACGACACTTGCCTGTGACCAGGTAGTTTGTAAAATGTTCTGATTATAGTAGCCTGACGCTTATATAGAAGTGCATGTATAATGTGATTGTTCATGATTTGACTCTCCCTGTGTACAATTCAGTCGTCATTGGTGAACGCTTTCTTTAAAGAACCAAGAACCTTCAGTCCGAGAGGTTCATTTTCTAAGTGTGTATTGTCTTTTTTTGTTTGTCATGAACATAAATAAGCGACGGTCCCTGACGGCTCCCTTGATCTTAACTCTCATTCTTAAAACCAAGAAAAAGCTAGTTTCCCAATCATTTATAGCCTTTCATTATGACAGACGAGATGAAAGCATGACAGGATTGACAATTTGGTAGTGTACATATAAGAATGATTCATATTATGTATTGATTTATGCAATGGCACTCAGGCAAGTCATCTCTCTCTCTCTCTCTCTCTCTCTCTCTCTCTCTCTCTCTCTCTCTCTCTCTCTCTCTCTCTCTCTCTTTCCAGACATGCGCCGTCTAGGCTGAAACACGTTAGAACTAGCGGTAACCACGAATTGTCTACACGCTGATGTTAGCTGCAGTTAGAACAAATCTGAAATGGTCATAAGCAAAGGCAAGTAATCTTGTTTTGCTTTTCTTTATTCCGTTTAACTGTTGTTTTTTTTTCCCATTTGGAGTCAGTTTTGCTGTCCAAATATAGTGCAAGCTTTTTGTGAAAAATAAGTTTTCCCCACAATTTGTAAGCTTTTTCATTGAAGTCCTATTCTATACCGGTGCCCCCCTTCCAAAATCGTTTTCCCCCCCCTTTTTTTTTCCAAATAAACGTGTATAGGATGTGACTAATTGTGTAAGTATCCTGTTAGAAAAGCCATTGGATTATATGATAGGAATGAAGTGTGAGATTAGAAGGCCTGTTTATTCCTGAAAATGCCCCCTTTTTGCCATGTGTGCCTATCAGAAATTATCTATGTTGTCAATGAAAGGAGTGTATGTTGTCACTGAAAAGGATTGCAGTGAACGTCATTAGAAGTGGTGGTGGTGGTAGTAGTAGTGGTAGTAGAAGTAGTAGTAGTAGTAATAGTAGTGGTAGTATGGTGGTGGTGGTGGTGATATAATAAGTAGTATAGTAGTAGTAGTAGCAGTAGTAGTAGAAGTAGCAGTAGTGGTAGCATAGTGTTGTTGTTTTTGTTGTTGTTGTTGTTGTAGATTTTTGTGTCAGATGTCAGGTAAGCCATCACATCCTGGTGTCCAAGCATAGTTTTGTTTTCCTTTGAGAGCTTCTGTTTGCTTTAATATTCCACCATCACGGCCTTAACATCGCAGATCCATTTGTACAAAACCCACGTCTCCGTCAGTAAACTCCCCATGTTCCGCATTCTTTTAGTTTTGCTGGCCATCTCTCCTCTGCCCGGGAAACATTTGACCACCCGTGTATTAATATTTCATCACCTTTCTGTCAATTGCCACCCTCTTTTTGTGATATTCTTCCCCCCCCCCCCTTCTGTCACTATTCCACAACCCTAGTTAAAAATTCCACCAGCCTTCGGTTAATGTCCCATCGCCATTCCACTGACATCGCCATTCCACTGACATCACACCACTCGCTTTTTTGTTCCTCCTCTCCTCTGCTAATATTCTTCCACTCCTCCGTTACCACTCTCCCTCCCCCTCTGTTGACATTCCACAATTCCTCCTTGATCATTCCTCTACTCCTCTGCCAGTATTCCGTCATTCCTCCATTGACATTCCACTACAACTCCTTTAACATTCCACCACCCCTCTTGTTCTCCACCCTGAAAACTTTTCACTGACCTGCTGTTAACATTCTACTACCCCTACCCCCCTTTAATAGCCCACCACCCCTCCATCAATATGCTGGTAGCCGTCCCTTACTTAACCCTTACCCTTCCACTGATAGTCAACACATCTGGGAGCATCTCAACATTCACCTTCATTATAATTCACATTGCCTCTCTTCATATTCCACCCACTCACCCATTTAAATCCCCACAGCTTTCGTTATTATTCCTTCAACCCTTTTGTCCATGGCCACGACCTCTGTGGGACGAGGTGCGAGTTGGTTTGGTGACGTGCTGAACAGATGGTGATGCTGTTTTGCTGTCAGCCGCCCTGTCCTCAGACTGGGAAGACCAGCCCTGGTCCTGGCAGACAGTGCCAATGGCACGCCCCCTCTCTGTGGGTCTGCTGCTCCGGGTGCCAGTGGTCTTACAAATGACGGCCAGACTGTCTGAAGCCTCTGCTGTGTTTCATTGGGCGGTCTAGACTTGCAGATTGGGACTGAAGTCGTGGGTGGTACTGTTTTGTCCCAAGCCGTTCATTCCAAAGTCAGCGCCTGCCCCTATGATTGTGGCGCCGTCAGTACTTAGAGTTAGCACGTTCGCTTTGTTTGTTCTTCACAGCTTGTCTGCTTCAGACATCCATGGCGATGGTGTAGTTTGTAAAGAGAGGAAAGAAAGAAAAACAAAAAGAAGAAAGGAAGAAAGTAAAGTAAGGAAAGGAGAGAGAGAGAGAGAGAGAGAGAGAGAGAGAGAGAGAGAGAGAAACAGACATACATACAGACAGACAGACAGACAGACAGACAGAAGACAGTAGCAGCAGAGAGACAGACACAAACACAGGCACAGACCGACAGACATACATACAGACAGATAGACAGAAGACAGTAGTAGTCTGTCTGTCTGTCAGTCGGTCTGTGCCTGTGTTTGTGTCTGTCTCCCTCTGTGTGTCACTGTCTCTGTCTCTGTCTGTCTGTCCGACTCTCTCTCTCTCTCTCTCTCTCTCTCTCTCTCTCTCTCTCTCACACACACACACACACACACACACACACACACAACACACACACACACGCACGCACGCGCGCACGCGCGCGCGCGCGCGCACACATTTTAACTTCCCGTTCTTTCTACTTACGGTAATTCATTTCATACTGCCCCCCCCCCCCTCCCCCCCCGCTCACAACAGAGACTGGATGGAACAATAGTTCATCAGCGTGTATTCTCTCTCTCTCTCTCTCTCTCTCTCCCTCTCTCTCTCTCTCTCTGTGTCTGTGTGTGTGTGTGTGTGTGTGTGTGTGTGTGTGTGTGTGCCAGTTTTTCATTAACTTTATTTCACTATGGACTTTGGCTACAACTAAGAATATCTGCCTTCAGCAAATAAGACTCCTTCAAACGTACCCCATTTAGACTCGAGCCATTTTCACTCCGTCCAGACCAGAGAGCAAAGAGACCGCTTCCATTTAGTTTCAAGTCTTTTCCTCAGTTTGCCTGTGTCCTGGACTGTCCGCTTAATTTACCTCTCCCCAGGACACGCCCATCGGCTCCCTGTCTGGTTCCCCCAGCCACGCCAACCCTGGTCCTCCTCTCTTCCTCTTCCTCTCAGGGTTCCAGTCCGGGCATTGTCACTTCCAGTGTCATCAAGGAGGTGTGTCACTGCGTGGGAACTAGTCCACACAGCTTGCATGACTGCTGCTAACTTTCAAGACCACACTGCGTATGGTTTCCAGCTGATGGATAAATGAACTGATGACTTACATGAAAGTGTTATAGAGATGGGGATCTCTTGGATACGATTAGGCAGATGTCTGACGTGCACATCAGCCTTAACGTACTGGTTAGACTTTGTTATCTATCTAACATTGTCTCAGGCCTTATAATAATTCTCTCTCTCTCTCTCTCCAACTCTCTCTCTCTCTCTCTCTCTCTCTCGTCTCTCTCTCTCTCTCTCTCTCTCTCTGTGGGTGTGTGTGTGTGTGTGTGTGTGTGTGTGGGTGTGTGTGTGGTGTGTGTGTGTGTGAAGTCTCTTATGTTCACTTCCCCATCCCAACCTACACCCATCCCTCTCTCTCACTTATTCTGCGATATGTGTCCGCTGTGCCCTTTGCTCCACTTCGATGTTGTTCACTTTTTGTTCTGATTACTAGACTGGACACACACACACACACACACACACACACACACACACACACACACACACACACACACACACACGTATGCGCGCTCAAGCATACAGAACTCACACACACACACACACACACACACACACACACACACACACACACACACACACGCACACACACACACACACACACACACGCCTAGCCTGATAACGCACCAGTCGAACTAATCGTCAGACCATACATCTGACAGACGGACCATCAACATTTGAAGGCGGAGACAACTAGACCGTCCTCAAGGCGCCAGCCATTCGGCTGGACTTGTCACCCACAGTTTGACAGCATGAATAAAAGGGGAAGTATTGCACTAGAAGAGTGCAAAGGAAAGTGCAGACCTCCACAAAGGTAGAATGAACGTTGGATCTGCCCACTGATCCAGATCCCAATCGCGGATCCACATCAGAGCGTAATAGAGTTGTGTTGCGGCTGCATTCAGTTTTTTTTTCTTCTGTTTTTTTTTTTTCTCTTTGAAAATCGAGTTTTGATAAAACTGGTAGTTATTACATAACCTTACTTTCACAAAACATAAAATCGAGTGAAAACGTGCCACTACGGTGGTGGGAGAATGAATATCAGTAATTGCAATGAAAATACATATCATGAATGTATATATTCGCAACCAGCATTTCAGAATAAAAAATTCGTACACGTTTCGGCTGTTAGATTATCACCACCCAGTCTCAAGATTACAACAAAAACACGCATAAACTTGACAGGGTAAATGTTAGAAGGTAAGGTCAAAGGTGATCGCCCTATAGCCTAATCGTGGTAGGGACGCACACAGAGGCTCGCTGCATCTATGCCTCAGACCTCCTCCCTTTTCTTCTCGCCACAAACAGCCTTTCCAGAACTGAATGACTGACCCATATGCTGCTTGGTGGACGCAGAAGGTTCCCAAGACACCAAACACAACAGCAACAAAAACAACAACAACGACGACGACGACGACTCTTTGATCTTTTACGAATTAGGGAACGTCGCTCCTTAGACAAACGTCCTCAAGAAAAATCTATTCATCAATCAATCAATCAATCAATCAATTAATCTATCTATCTATCTATCTATCTGTCTGTCTGTCTGTCTATCTATCTATCTATCTATCTATCTATCTATCTATCTATCTATCTATCTATCTATCTATCTATCTATGTGTCTGTCTGTTTGTCGGTCTGTCTATCGATCGATCTGTCTGTCTGTCTCTCTGTCTGCCTATCCATCCATCTATCCATCCGTCCGTCTATGTATCCATCGATTGATCAATCGATCGATCGATCAAGTTATCTATCTACGTATCTATCTAGTTTGTTTTCACCTTCTTAAAGAAAAGTAGATGAGACATCCAGCTACTAATTGCAGCTATTTCATGATAGGTAGAATGTCTCGCTTCAAAGCCTCAATGCCGAGCTCAGCTTTCGAGACAGCCTTCCATAGCATAGCACAATAAGGCAGCATGGCGGCCGTGACTATCGCCTTCAAACAGTGACAATCTCTAGTTCGTGGTTAGAGCCACACGAGGGATTAGGCTCACTGTCCAACACACACTTTCCTTTTTGCCACATCTTCAGCAGTGGTTAGTCTGTAGGTGTTTCCAACACGACCAGTTAACCAAGATCTCCTATGCGCATGTGCTTAGATCGCTACAACAAACCTCACTGACCAGCTGTCCCGCTAATCAGCCGTCCAGCTAACTAGCTGTCCCTGGCAAAACTTTGCTGCCAAACGCGTGGTTGAAATAAAACTATGGGTGGAGCCAGTCCCCCTCCCCCATTCCATTACCATCAGTCCCCTCTCTCTCTCTCTCTCTCTCTCTCTTTCTCTCTCTCTCTCTCTCTCACACACACACACACACACACACACACAGAGAAAGAGAGAGAGACAGAGACAGAGCCAGCCAGAGATAGAGAGAGAGAAAGAGAGAGGATGGCAGTATTTGGTCACCATTTCCCATCTGACCCATAATCACAGTCTCCTGGCAAAACGGTCAACGTGGTGTGCAGCAGGATCGTGCGTTGTCACCTGACAGACCCTGATGTCGCTTCCTCAATGAGGTCAGGCGTATTGCAGGCACGTGCAGCCGGTAATTGAAAACGGCTGTATCCCTGACCCGCCCTTTGATTGGCTTTCCAGTCTGTGGCCTCCTGGACTTACTTTGCTTTTTGTTTGTTTGTTTGTTTCTTTCTTTCTTTCTTGTTTTTTGTTTGCTGTTTTTTTTTTTTTCGCTAGCAGCAAATATCAGTGTTCATATTGTTGTCTTTCCATGTAAAAAAGAAAACGAAAACAAAGGAGAAGGTAAAGAGTATGCCATGAATGGAAGTGTCAGCACACAATACGTTTGCACATGAATAAACCCAGACGCTTTGTGTGAAATGTTAAAACATTTAAAGTCAGCATGTGGAAGCCCATCTTGAATAACACACTGATAATGCATTGAGAGCATTAGTCTTAATAATAAATAAAAAAAAAAAGACAGTGGGAAGAAAGTATGAGGATGGAGACCCCACCTCTTACTACTTTCTCTTACATCCACATCACAAAGATAGACGAAACAACAGGGTTGGAACATTGCCCACCGCTCACCCCTTCTTGTTTTGCCTTACTGTTGCTATGATTCTCACCCAAGCATCTGAACTCTTTGTATCACGACTTCTATTTTCCTTTGCCAAAGCTTAATGGAGTATTGGGGCTCATCATTAAAGATCAGATAGCAGGTCTACAAGTCGACTGGATTCACACAAACAATTGTGTCGTTTTCCTCGGAAAGAAAAGAAGATGTCAGCGACTTTT
>JADBJO010013388.1:20000-52693 GCA_016801955.1 Conus betulinus | reverse complement strand
AAATGTTCCCAACTAATGCTTGCTGTCTCACCACACGTAGTTCCAGAATATGACAGAAACCCAACTCATTGTAAACTGGTAACAAAAAGGTTTTTTTTTTAATGTAGTAACATTCTGTAACAAGGACAGATGAATGAACTAACTTTTTTTTGGTGGCAAAATTTCAAAATAACATCAACCTTCTTACTGGTCCTTTTAACTTTTTGTCTGTATATCATCCGAGTATGTTGCAGACAGTAAATTCAAGAACGAAAAACTTAGCATGTGAAACATTATAAAGATTTGTAGTCTAGAAAGTCTGCTAATGCAAATTTGTCCGACTCTTCAAAAATATCTGTATTTACAGGAAGAAAAAGAAGAAAGGGAGCACACAACTTTCTATGGCACAAACTTCAGATGGTAAGCTGCATCTGCACTGTTAACTGCCAAGAGGCAAACCTATGAGGAAAAGGGCCGGTTCTAGTAGTATGCACATTCGTGTATCATCACTCATCCGCTATAGACAAACAGCTAGCCAGCTGCAAAAAGTTATCTAGTAACTCTCCGACAGAGGGGTTGACAGCAGCAAAGCTATTTCATGGCACCATCAAAATAAAGGACATCACATTTGATCTGGTGACAGAATCAGTCACCATACTGATCCTGTGTCGTCCCCATGTTGATCACATTTTGCCACCATGTTGATCATGCTTATTACAACCATGCTCATGCTCGGTGACCAGACTGTCCATGTTTTGTCACCATGTACTGAACATGTCACCACACTGACTTTGTGTCACTGTCTTGATCCTGTGTTGTCATCATAATGACCTGTGAGGTCTCCATACTGCTCACACTCTGCCATCATGCTGATGATGCTCATCACCATGTTATATTCTGTCATCATACGGACCATGTCTTATCCCTATGCTGTTGATCTGTCAGTGTTACCAAGCAGACAGAGGATGGAAGAGTATGAGATCTCAAATGGCTGTCTCCTCCAAAATAAAAAGATACATCAACACAGGCAAAGACTTACCCTATGTCTCATGACCTGACCAAGACATTTTGATCTTTGGTGACATAATCATTCTCCTGGACCACAACATCTAATTTTTTGCCGTACACTGCAAGTATCAGATGACAAACAATCCTAATTTTTACCTGATAATGGTGAGTTTTTTAAGCCATCGCCCCCAAATCTAGTAACCTTTTTCAATAAAACATGGTACTGCATGTTTAACCAAAACTGTGTTTTGTTTGTTAATAAACAAGTCAACAAGGAACAAAACCACTGAAATGCTTTATTCTGTCAGTAAACATATGCCACCTGGAGACCCACGGCATACAGCAAGGCTTTATTCCTTCACACAAGACCTCGGGTCGCTGGAGACCAACAATCTGCTGTAAAGCCTTATGCTTTCACAAAATGAGCTAGAATACCTGGAGACCAACGATGCATGGAAAGGGTTTTATTCCTATACTAAAAGAGTGGTCCTGTATACAGCATGCAAAATCTTAAACGATATTTGGCAAAGGTTAACACTATTTTAGTTTCTCTCCATTTCATATTGATATTGAGCCTGAGGACGCATTTGTTCATGAATTTCCATTCACTTTCTACACTGAAGTCATAGAAGACTGGCACAATAGTAAACTGCAAACACTGGGATACAAAAAGTCAAACCCACCAGCCTGTAGCAGCACATCATGGATACCGACATTCACCCCATATCTCAGTGAAGTGACCCAATGCCAAATAAAGCTCTTGAAGCAGCTGGCAGATGGTTATGTAACTGTTTAGCAAGTTACCAGGGAAAGCTTGTACCAGCCACTTTCTTACTGCATATCCATCAAGTTTTCTTAAAGTATGGTACCACAGCACCAAATGAGTCGGATGATTACATGTATATTTGGACCTTTCCACTCTTACGCACTCCTGCAAGTATGTCTGGGTCCCCAATTCAATAACGTAAACCAGTTTCAAATGAGATGGACAGAGCTAGAGGTAGATTTTGTTAAAGCTGACACCCTCTGCACTAACCGTTTTGAAAAAAAAAAAAAAAACCATGTAGATCACATTTTCAGTGGCTGTAAAGTTTCTGTGGAAAGCCATTATTATTGTTATAAATCTGTGTTATATTTCTTCAGGTGTTATTCCTGAGCATGAGTCAGCAAATAATATACATGTTAGCTTCAAACTTCCTTCTTTCGGGAACTTTCCTTGCTTGTCCTGTGTGTCTTTGCCCCACAATTGTGCCAGGTAAATGAGTACTGCAAGCTGTAGTTTGGAGCTATGTGCATTCAATTATTTTACCACAAGAGTAAACAAACAGCTTTCTTGTTTATCACTTAAAGTACATTTTCAGTCATAATGTCTCTCTCATGTCTTCTTCCTTTAACAAGCACTGTAACTTATGTAAGCAATCTCCGACAACTACAACAAAAAGGTCTGGAGATGCTCCAGCTCTGTCACCTAAACATGCAGTTTATCATGTGACAAGTTTAAAAATCTCTTTCACCACACTACCCCAAACAATAACACATTAATAGTATGACAAACTCCTAGCATTCATCAGAGCAGCCACTTGGCAAACTCTTCCAGCCAGCATTTAAAAACAAGAACAAGCACAACAAAAACAACAAAGCATACACTGCCTGTCTGCATGACAAACAAATAAGACTTGCAAAAAAAAAAAAAAAAAAACCCCCAACAACTGTCAATGTCAAGCTTGTTAAAAAAACATGGAGATAAATTTGAGGAACTTTTTCTTAAAAACATCTCACTGGACTGTCCAATTTTAGTTGAAAGAAAGAATGACAGAAACCTGGTACACAACAGGAAATCACACTTGAAAGATTAGAAAAGGTCAAAGTTCCCATAGCTTATTGTCCGAAGGGGCAGTAAACTGTCAGAAGTTCACCTTGTCTATAGGCACGACATGATGTGATGCTGAGAACATTCCTGTCCTTCTACTGACTTTAACCACCCCTGTCCCTATACTGACTTTAACCATCCCTGTCCCTATACTGACTTTAACCATCCCTGTCCCTATACTGACTTTAACCATCCCTGTCCTTCTACTGACTTTAACCATCCCTGTCCCTCTACTGACTTTAACCATCCCTGTCCCTCTACTGACTTTAACCATCCCTGTCCCTCTACTGACTTTAACCATCCCTGTCCCTCTATTGACTTTAACCATCCCTGTCCCTATACTGACTTTAACCAATCCTGTCTTCTACTGACTTTAACCACCCCTGTCCCTATACTGACTTTAACGATCCCTGTCCCTATACTGACTTTAACCATCCCTGTCCCTCTATTGACTTTAACCGTCTCTTCCCTATACTGACTTTAACCATCCCTGTCCCTATACTGACTTTAACCATCCATGTCCCTGTACTGACTTTAACCATCTGTCCCTATACTGACTTTAACCATCTCTGTCCCTATACTGACTTTAACCATTCCTGTCCTTCTACTGACTTTAAACATTCCTGTCCCTATACTGACTTTAACCAGTCCTGTCCTTCTACTGACTTTAGCCATATTTCCTCTACTGACTTTAACCATTCCCGTCCTTCTACTGTCCTTCACCATTCCTGTCCTTCTACTGTCCTTCACAATTCCTGTCCTTCTACGGACTTAAATCATCCCTGTCCTTCTACTGACTTTAGCCATCCCTGCCCTTCTACTGACTTTGACCATCCCTGTCCTTCTACTGACTTTGACCATTCCTGTCCTTCTACTGACTTTGACCATTCCTGTCCTTCTACTGACTTTAGCCATCCCTGCCCTTCTACTGACTTTAACTATCCCTGTCCCTCTATTGACTTTAACCATCCCTGTCCTTCTACTGACTTTAGCCATCCCTGTCCTTCTACTGACTTTGACCATCCCTGTCCTTCTACTGACTTTGACCATCCCTGTCCTTCTACTGACTTTGACCATTCCTGTCCTTCTACTGACTTTCGCCATCCCTGAACTGAATCAGACACACACTTATTGCTGGGTGGCCAGAGGATTTTCCAGCCGAAACAATCTGACTCCACATGCGGTTCAAAACGACGACTGTCAGCTCCACAGGCAAACAGTCTGACCATTTGACCGCAGTCCTCATCTTTGACCATGGGCCCCTCTGGAATTTATATTTCTTAACTGTCAAAGCACAGCGGTTGAACAAATAACAATGAACAATACTACACTCCCATCACTTGTCCTGATTTCATTGACGGGAGCACAACATGCTGACATGAATTGAAAATTACAACAATTGCAAAAGATCTGTAAACAGCCCCTACAGGAATGCTGGACACAGGGATTGCTTTTTTAAAAAATGAACTTCGGACCTTTTTTTTCTAACAAAGTAAATGCACACGTTCTAATATTTTCATCCATCGGCATCCTCTTTAGAAACTGGCATAAGTACAAGGACAGCAGCAGAAAATGTTGTTCCTATTGTTGTTGTTCTTGTTGCTGTTGTAGTCGTTGCTGTTGTTGTTGCTGATGTTGTTGTTGCTGTGACATTCAGTATCCATTCAGTATATTAGATAACACCCACCCAGTTTCAAAGAATATTCCACAGCAATGATCCAACACAATCTGGAAACAAAACATGAAAAGTTGTTACTGTTCGTCATGAGTTTAGACCATCAAAACCTTTAAAAAACAGAATTAGAAAGAAAACAGACAATAATGAAAAAATAACATAGTTCTCTGGGAGGAATTCTACAGCCAAAGTTTTCTACAGTGATTATTTTACGACTGGCATCTATACTTAGTGAAATGACAAGAACTTAATCCATATCCTGCATGCATTAACAAGAAAATCACAAACAAAAACAGGTTCTGGTTAACTGCTGTACATAATGACATCTTCACGGCTTCAAAGTAGTCTTGTGGAAAGAAAATCCACATCAAACAAAAAAAAAAATCCAAAAATTGATTCTACATTTTTAGTTTTCTTCTCTCTCCCTTTCTCTCTCTTTCTTAAACCCTGCATGTGCATGTCATCAAATTACATGTACTCTGACAGCAACCAGTGAAAACGGAATGTACACACCACCAACCACAGAACTAACACAACAATCATACAACATGGCTCATAAAACCCTGCACCACATGAACTTGACCTCTGCCCTTTTTGATCAGCATGCTGATGTAAAACACATCAAACTGGTTCATGTTTTGGTAGCCACTGTCATCAGCACTAGACAAAAACAGATGAATAATATGATAAAAATGCAAAGCTGTCATGGGTCATCAACACAGGGGATGCCATGATTTATCCACTGGAATGGCTCAATACTCTGATGGAGGCATGGAATTTAAAATGAATGAAAATGGTAGAAAGTGGAGGCAAGGGTCTTGGTGCTGTAGATGGACTCTGGTGATGAGACCTGGAGGAAAACAAGGGGCAAAGTCTCCAGGAACAAAGTCTCATTGCTCTTTAACTTATGAAAATCAGCCATGGACTATCACCATTTCAGACGGGGAAAAAAGGAAAAAGAGAGAGAGAGAAGAGAGAGAGAGAGAGAGAGAGAGAGAGAGAGAGAGAGAGAGAGAGAGGAATAAAGAGACAGCGAGAGAGAGAGAGGAGAGGAGAGAGAGAGAGAGAGAGAGAGAGAGAGACAGACTGACACAGACAAAGAGAGAGAGAGAGAGAGAGAGAGAGACAGAGAGAGTCAAAGAGAGACAGAGAGACAGAAAGAGAGCCCTTTAAGCAGTTTACATGTTGAGATTGTTCCGTGATTTCTCAATGAGAATCTCATACACCTGGGGAGTCTACATTATGCAACATGCATGTATCTAAGTGCAAGAATCAGAGCGAAGAAGTCTAAATTCATCTGGTACTATGATGGGCTCAGAGTGTTGATGACATCATGTCCAAGTCCCTCTCCTTACCCCCCCTGCTCCCCATTCTCCCTCACTTCCCAACTTTCTGCTAAAATTTTTACGCACCTGAAGAATGGTCTTTTCAAAAGGGGGATTCAGTCTAAAAGAGGAAAATTTCTAGCCTGTTATGTTTCTGCTGCTGGACACCTCACGTATCCCCCCTCAGCATTGTCACTCATGCCTCTCAATGCGGCCAGCACCTGACACAAGAACACCCAGACTCATGCTGCAGCGCCATTAATGGCAGTCTATCCAGTTGACATGAGGCAACCCACTGGTGGAGACCTGCAACAGTCCCTTTGGTGGCATTCAGTTGTGCCTGTTCTAATCCAACATATGCAAGGCATCTACACGAGAGAGGGCCCCACCACATCCTGACAGTTCCCATCAAGTAAGTTGATGGTTAGACACAAACTATACCAAGGGCATGGAGGTGGAACGTCTACTGAAACTGAGGTCAACAGCAGAACAGCAGGGCAGGAAGGGTTACAGTGTTATCTCTCTCTTTATGGTATCTATTTTTCAAGGCGAAAGATGAGAAAGAAGAAGGTGAAGATGATGCCATAGAGTTCCAGTCTGATCTGAGTGTACAACAGAGCTTTATGCTACACTTTCTATCACCACAATATCCCATCATGAAACCATGCCTGAGAGATGCAGGAATCTACATCACTAGTCACAAACTGTGAGCAACACTGACAAAACCTGATTGTGTCATACAAGTCTTTCTTTCTGTGCTCATTGCACGCTCCACTCCCGGGAAGATGCCAGCTACAACTGACTCCGATCAAACTCCTACTATCTTCCAAACACCTGCAATACTAAGCACTAAAATCCCATGGATTGTTCTCTTCATAGTGTTTTTTTTTTTTTTTTCAAAAGAGAAATATGATCCACAAAACACAGAAAACCAACACCACAAAAATACAAACTTCATAAGCATTTTCTTGTCGTTTTACTGCCCCTTGTTAACAGCTCACTCAATCACATACTCCACATCCTTTCTTCTGTGCTCACCATTCAGAGCCACATACTTCAGCCTATGTTCAACTTACATCCAGTATCACTGTTAGTGCAGTCTATTTACAGAAACCATGGGGCTGCTAACCCAGAGATCCTGAAAGCGTTCATTTCTGCTCAAATTCATCAGACCTGCAGCAGTATTTGCTAAGTAGAAGTACTCCACTTTGAATATATCTGGATAAACACAATTTCATGGACATTCATAGTCTTGCTATGATGATTATATGTTCTACAGACTTTCAAGGATTCTAGAAGGCTAAACAGGATATTTACACAAACGAAAAAGATGATAAATGATGTATGTTATTTGGGAATAATTTGTTAGAAATGAATCATGCATACACATAAGAACACCATATCAATCCTTTTCAATTTCAAGTAATATATTGTTTGTTGTATAACAATGTTAACCACTTGAATTTATGATCCTGCATGGAAATCCCCACAATATATGAAATACCTTAAGTTATTTCAAGAGCAGCTAAGAATATGTCAATTATTCTGAACCGACTTTTCGTAAAACTATGTGTTTATGAATGTGTGACTTTGTGAAAATATATGTGCATGTGCAGCCTTAATGCTGTAGAGTGCAATGAGTAGAACTAGAAATGACTGTGACAAAAGACAAAAAAATATTAAGTAAAGCTGATAAAACAAACATGCTCTCCACCTATGTAAAACCTATGCAATTTTCTCTGATGTATGTTAAAAGCTTCGCACACAAAATACATGTATACCAAGAATCATGATTAGACACGTGCCTATTCCTTTATTTTCACTTCCATATCGACCAACTCTTTTTAACCGTCAGTTTATAAATTCATGTTCTCTCTCCAAATCCAGGCAAAAGTACAAAATAAAGTGTGTGCAAAGCTTGCAGACCAGACTCGAAAAATGAATCATGAATGCAGCTAAGAATGATTTCAGTTCCTAAAACCTCTGCTCCAGATCCAGATCCAATCCCACTACCAGCACCTGTGGAAAATCTTGAGGGAAAAATGTACAGCTAGCTTGCAGCAACGGTGTCAACCACAGATCTCCTAATGCACACTAAGCTGTGGCCTGAACTTTGGTTTCTCTGGGGGGAATGAAAACCATCCCATAACATGCATTACAACAGCACTGTTGGAGATGGGAATAAAATCTCCATTTTGTGACATGCATCGCTGGAGAGAGATTAGTTAAATATGCATTGTAACAGCACTGCTGGAGAGAGATTAGTGTAATACGCGTTGTAACAACACTGCTGGAGAGAGATTAGTGTAATATGCATTGCAACAGCACTGCTGGAGAGAGATTAGTGTAAAATGCATTGTAACAGAACTGCTGCAGAGAGATCAGTGTAATGTGCATTGTAACAGCACTGCTGGAGAGAGATTAGTCTAATATGCGTTGTAACAGCACTGCAACGTAACAGCACTGCTGGAGAGAGAAATTAGTGTAATATGCACTGTAACAGCACTGCTGGAGAGTGGATAGGAACTTTTGAATTCAGTTGGTCTGTGTTTTTGTGGTTACACGCTACTCCGATTTAAAAAAAAAAAAAAAAGAAAAAAATTACTGTCATAGCAGATTGCAATAACAAAAAACATCCTGTAGATCTACTGGGAGAGCTTTACCCTTGTCTTCTCCATTAATACAAGCAGAGTAGTTTTGGACAGCACACATCTTCAATACATTAATATCACAATTACATAGCAGTACATATAACAAGACCTTAAATCACGTGTGTGTGTGTGTGTGTGTGTGTGTGTGTGTGTGTGTATGTTTATTTATTCATCAATATATTAGACAGATAGATAGATAGATAGATAGATAGACAGATAGACTGATAGACAGAGGATAGATAGACAGACTGATAGACATACCAATTCTATTCCAAAAATTGTGCAAAACTTAAAAAGTTTGACTATATATAATCAGCAAACTGCACAAGATTAAAACAATGGAACATATATACAGCAACCAGAGGGAACTTTTTTCTCTCTCACTTATTTGTAATCAAAAACAAACACACACAAAAAAACTAGGTTACATAGTACTGTCTATAAGCCTGAAGTTATACAATCCTGATCTTGACCTGGAATATGTCCAGGTTCTTAAGAGTGGCAGAGTATTCTCATTGTCATAGCTCATAACTTTATGACAATCCATGAAATAGATCACATCATTAATTTTGGATAATTCAAACAAACAAAACACCTCTGTGACAATCAACAAAATACACCACATCATTAATTTTGGATTATTCAAACAAACCACCCTCGAAATGAATTGTTTGCCCAAGGAGCCTCTAGCGCCTTGCAGTTTGATTACAGGCCTCCAACAGCAATTTTGCGTCGAATATGAGAAGATAAGTGGTTTCTTGTTCTTTGTTCTCATTGTCCTAAACGTTGTTTATTTTTGCCCAAAGACAACCCAAGAAGTCGAAATGCATTGTGTTTTTTTCCTGGTATCTGTTCGTCTGTATCTGTGGCAGTAACTAACCCTTTTTCTTTCTGAATTCTGCGCCACAGAAAGGTTAATGCACCCAGTCGCCACAACTGAAGCTGTCATTTAAACATAAAATTTCAAAGCGTCTTTGACAGGATGTGTGGTCATCCGGTGGCGTTGATGCAGACTTGCATTTTCTCCCAAGATGGGCCGCACTCCATGATTTAGAAAAATCTAGCTGACGTCACTCAAGCTGACTGTGTCTGGTTATCGTTTGGAAATACTAGATCAGAACTTGGCTCTGCTTGAATCAGGGTGATGAACAATGAGATGGATAGTCTATTTTACAAAAATTGTAATCACCTTTACTTCAAAATCCAGTCCTGATTTTAGTCCCTAGTTGCACTGACACTTAGCTTCCATTTGAGGGCTGCAGTATAAACATCATGTACGCACACATACAAACATGCTAAAATATTTTGTATCCAATAACCAAACAAAGAAGCAAAATCTGTTCACACACACACACACACACACACACACACACACACACACACACACACACACACACACACAAACCCATGATATACTATAATAACCGATTACAAAAAAAAAAAAAAAAAAAAAAAAATCTGATGCAAACATGACCCATGAAAAAATGCAAAATGAAAAAAAAAAAAGCATGGAAAAGGTGCAGTGCAACTCTTAAACAGATAATTCATTATTCAATACAAAGTGTGCAAAGGAAACGTAAACAACTGATGTATTTAGATCTGTACACATGGTTCTCTTGTACATGAAGTATCATGAACAGAACTACACAGATACTCTGTCAATACACGCGTTTCTTGACTTATCTGTGCTAATTGAAATCCTTACTCTCAAACTGTCCACGTTCATCCACACTTATCCATGTTCATCACCTTCACTGCCAATATTTTCTGTTTAAAGCACACACACCCCCAACATACATCCAGCAGGCGAGATGAAATGTCAGAAGATGTTATGAATGTGTTCACTTTCCATCATCATCATCTCTTGCTCCTCCTCCTCTTCTGTTTTGGGAAGCTTGATGAGTCTGGATGCACACATCAATGTCAGGCACAACAATCCGACACAGATCACAAAAATGTAGCGGTTTCCATGCTGAAACACATCTTCATGTAACAGCATCAACACACCACATGTGATCAGGTTCAGTGGAACCCGAAACCAGTTTGTTATAGGGTAGCGGTAAGCATCTGGGATTACTCTTAACCGCAGGTATCCCATAGCTGGAAAGTAGATGCCAACACAGAACTCAAAGATGAGGAAAGCAATGAAAGAAGCATTAGCACTGGGGCTCTCTGGACGTGTAGACAACACACACACCAGGTTTGAGACCAGGGCTAGGGCTACAGCAAACGTCAGCATGCCAGTGGCTGGGACTCCTTTGGAGGACAAGATCTGAAAGACAGCTTGCCCCAACAAAATGCACACCATGAAGCTGGAAAAACGATACCCAGAGAGGGTCCTGCCGGCTCCAGAATAGGTGTCCACAGAAATATGATGGTGTAAATGACGCTCTCAAACAAAGCCTCGATGGCTCCCAGCATGAAGATTTTCTCGCTGGAAGCAATTTTCTTCAGTCCTTCATAACACACTTTACGGAATCTCACCTTGCTGATGCTGTAGTTCTCATTCCAGTGTGTGGAGATGATGATGCCGACAAATATGAGAAACGGCACAGCAATCATGTACGGAGCCACAGGGCCAAGACCAAACCATTCTGACACGATGTTTGTGGTCACTCCTGCTATCACTGCTAACACACCATTCCACATAGATGCTTTGGCAAAGGTAATGGGGATCCATTCCTTAGGGAAATCATGTGTCTCCAGATGTTCATACACGTACCAAGCTTCAAATGCTGAAAACAAAACAGATGTGGCCACACCTCCCAGCACTCTGCTGATGATGAGGATCCCGTAACTACGAGACAGCTTCAACATACAAGCAAGGGAATAGGTCACAGTGAAAATGATACACAGCTTTTTCCGACCAAACTGGTCGGCAGCAATAGTGTCCACGACCCAAAGATGACAGTGGATGCAAAGCCAAAGACATACAGCACAGCAATCTGATCCTCGAGGAAACCGTAATAAGAATACAGTTTGTACAGATATGGACCCTGCAGCCAGTCAGCGAACATAGCCACCAGGTAGACTGCAAAGTAACCCCGCTGGAACTTGAGGAACTGAGGGTTGTTGCCCACTGCAGCGGCATCTCTGCGAATGACATAGGCCCAGAGCTGTAACAGAGCACACAGCACGGCCAGGACAACAAAAGTCACATAGGCAATGGCCAACATCGTGAACCGTGTCAGCTGCTATCCTGGTCTTGGATTTACATGTAATTCAGGAGAACGTCACAGCTTCTCATGGCTGCATGGACCCATCCAACACATGTCACTGCTGGAAGCATCTGACAGCTCAACCGGGTTTCTGTAATAAAATCAGATTATATGTACAGAGCTCAGAATCTGCATAGAATGTAATCACACACACACATACATACACACACACACTCTCTCTCTCTCTCTTACTGATATAATACACTACATGCTTGTACACTCACAAATATATTACTTTTAAAGACGATGAGAAAAAAAACTACTTGTCTGCCTTTTTACTTTAAGTACTGCATTCTAGTATGTACTTCTTCCAGAACTTTAAACTGTACTCAACAAACACCATAATCAGTAACATCACCATTCAAAACTAGATATAGCATCTCAACCATGCTCAGCTGTTTGTTCCACTACTCAAACACACACAACAACAACATCAAAAGTGCCAAAACCTAAAAGGTATATGGGCAGTGAACTGTTGGTGAATCACTGACTGACTGCGTCTAGAACATGGCATGGACCAAGTCTTGGGCATGCTATTGTATAGACAGAGCTCATCCGTCCACTTCTGCTGCCTAATCTTCCCTGAACAGAGTCAGGTCCTGGGTGGACAGAGAGGGTTTTCAAGCTACAAACATTTGACACCACTGGAGGTTTGAACTCAAAACTGTTATTCCACAGGCAAATGCTTAAAATTACCATCTGACAAGCCACTCCCCCCTCCCCCCCCCCCCCCCCTCTCCATTTTACCATCAACTTTGGACCTGAATCAAAACTATGAATAGTTCTTGGAGTAAGTAAAAGAGGACAGGGGCAGTTTTTATAGTGTGCAGGAGTAAAAATCATAGATAATGAAAGGACCAACATAGCCCATCCTATATCTATGTTACTGCCAACATAAAGAACACTGACATATGATACTACAGAAACATATCACAATTATGTGGTTGAGAAACATTGGTGTGAAAGAGGCATTTCTGCTGTGAACATGAGCTGTCTCATTTTCTGGTTATTCCAAGGAGGTGTTTCCTCATATGGTTTTAAAACCCAAGTCCTAGCATGCTGGGAAATCTTCAGTTTTAAACAGTTTTGAATTTCTACCAGTATGCCATACCAGTGTAAACTGTAAACACAGTGCTTTAAATTCTGTATTGGGCACAATCAATCTATATTCATGCAATTCCTTTGAAATCTTTGAAATCAACATAACTTGTCCTGTAATCTGTCAGGATTATGTTGCACAACTAATAACTTTAAAAAAAAATCAACATAAAACGTTTTATTAATTATTTTCTGTGCTATAAGATCTTATTTCAATGTTGTTGCTAACCTTATCCATGGTTATTAATTCAGATCATCTCCCGTAAAAGGCCCTAATTGTATATGTGGTCAAGTTTCAAAACGACTGCCAAGCACATCTTCATCATTTTAGACGCTTTAACCTACCAAGAATTGTTTTACTTTAGTCCCTTTCAAGCACTGATCAGTTCTTCTCTCTCACAATTAGTCTATGATTTTGACAACAAAACCAACTTACACTCTGCCTGCACATGCAATGCACTATATTATTGTTGCATTGAGACAGTCACAGTGAATCTATGTAACACTGCTGTACAACCTGTCAGACTAGAAATTCTCATGTGGTTTTTGCTTTCTCGAGAACAAATCAAGCTTGTTCTACAAAACATGGGCTTATCAAGATGCATGGCTGCAACTTTCCGACAGTACATGAAGATACATATATAGGAAAAACAGCAGTGTATGCGTGCGTGCATACGTGTGTGTGTGTGTGTGTGTGTGTGTGTTCTGCATTTATGACCCCTTCCCCTCCGCCTACCGTACCCCTCCCCTCCCCAACGGCTGTGACAGTGCGGCGGGTCTAAAGTAACTAAATATAGCCATGCGAAATGTGGCACTTCACTTCAGTTTCTAAATGAGTGAATGTATCGAGCCGACGACAACAACATGAAGTAAGCCAACAGAACAGAACACAAGACATAGCTAGTGACTATAGAACACTAATCTGTAATCACGAGTCCCAACACTTCGACTAGCAGATTTTCAAAATCAAATTAACCTTTTTTTGCGCGACATAGAATGTGTTTAATAATAAAACTCAACAAAATTAAAACAATCCTGAAATGTCAAATGTAAATAACTGTTGTGGAAGTTGAAATTTACATACATACAGCTGCTCTACGCTTTGTAACAGGGAACAAATTCAATGTACTGAAAGTTGTCTGACGTGTTTTGCAGACGCCACCAACAGGAACTACTCTCAAAACCTTTCGCACAATAAAACATTTCTCGACAAAATTGCATCAAAATATACCGGTATTTTAATTGAAATTTTATGCTTAAAATTCAGAGTCTATTACAAGGAAACGGATTACGTAAATATGACAAAATAAGGGAAAAAAAAAAAAAAAAAAAAAAATCACAAAACCTTTGGCTCACATATTCCTTTCTGCTCAGTGACATTTTCTACTGGATTAGGATTAGTACGAAACGAAGAAGATGAAACTACTGTCGTTTTTTCTTGCGTGTGCACACGTAAATTAATGTACAATTATCATTGGAATCATTTGATTTGTAGTAAGTGTTTCTTTGACGATTCTTAATTCTTTTAAAATAAAAAGTTACTGAAATTTCGTTTTAGTTTTTTTATGTACTCTGTCATTAAGCGTGGTTCCGGTGTTGAGGATTGCAGCTTTTCAGCATGGCCGGAAAACTTCCACAGAAGAAGTACTACAGACAACGGGCGCACTCTAATCCTATCTCAGATCATAGTCTGGAATAGTAAGGTCATTTTGTGGCATGTCCTCTTAAAATCGTCACTTCGACTGTTCTCTCTCTCTCTCTCTCTCTCTCTCTCTCTCTCTCTCTCTCTCTCTCTCTCTCTCTCTCTCTCTCTCACCACTTTTTACGTTTTTCCATCGTGCATCAAACAGCGAAGAGTACACATTCTTGCCGTCGAGTAATCTCTTCAAGTTAGGCACGGAACGGGTTAACTATGTGCTACCCCGACACAACCACTCCTCTCTCTTAAAAAAAAAAAAAAAAAAAAAAAACATTGCATGCTTCTGCATTTATTGACATGCTTCTACGTTGACCTTACTCAAGTTACTGGATGTAAAATAGTACACCAGTGCTTTCAACTATTGCCCTCTTGAATAAAGAATTTTGTCTTCTCCCCCTCTCTCTCCCCAGTATGTTGCTTCAACCAGTGTACATGTTACCAACATACATACAATGTACTGCTTAACTTCATGAACCTGTGGCAGTCATTCACACTTATTGGCATCTGGCGTGGGGCAGAGTTGACAACCTGAGCTAACAAGACATCTGCATTGGGCTGTTGCCAGGAGCTTGAATGGCAAGCCTTGGGCATCCTGTAACACTTCTTGGCATTGAACTGAGGGCATGTTGTCTTGGCGAGACTAGACTCATTTTGATTTAGAATGAACTCAAGCCATTGAATGATGATTAGTATGGAGATGTGAACTCTTCCAGAATGAAATTTTTGTATCCCTGCCTTTTGGACATTCTTTACTATTTATTTTCTTTTTCGTCATTCTCAGCTTTATTTTTCTTCTTTTAAAAATCTTTCATTACTGCAAATACATATTCTCTCTCAGTGTGGCCAGTTCACTTGTCTGTGTTCTAGCAAGCCAGAGCCTGGGAAAAGGAATATTACCATGAAGTCTGTTGGGCAGTTAACACAAACTGTCATTCCTTCATGTGGGGAATGGAGTTTTACTGTGAGGTCTGCAGAGCAATAAACACTGAAACCAAAATTTCAGCTGGAGAAAGAAACTTACTGAGGCAAGGAGAGGTCTGCTGGGCAGTTCTGACACACTGAAACTGAAGTTTCAGAGCCTGAAGAAAGGAATTGTTGCTTGAGGTTTGTTGGGCAATATTACTGAAACTGAAATTCCAAAGCCTGAGGGAGAAGAATGTGATATAATGTCTAATTTGATTCTGTTTCAGCCCCGGTCAGTCCTGATTTAATGGACTGGTCTCCCTATTATCCTGCATACTTCTCTCTGCGCAAACAACGGTGACAGTGACACAAGGAGCAACAAGCAAGTGGAGTTTGCTGACGTTGGCTGTGGGTATGGAGGATTGTTAGGTAGGTCATGAGTGAAAGTTTTAGGTTTATGAAATTTAAAGATTGTGTTTTCTTAGTCTTCTGTCATGATGCTTGAAAGTGAGACCAACTTATGTATTTGTGCGTAATTTGCGTTTACTGATAAAAGTTCAGTGATCACTGTTTTGCATGCTGTATGTTGTGCAAACATGTTCTTGCCTCTGCGTGTGTGTACATTTGCCATTTACATTCATGCCGTTTTTCTATCTGTTGTTAACAATAAGTATGAAAGCGAAACATATTGACCAAGTATATTTGTACACACACAACACACACACACACACACAGCACGCACACACACACACACACACACACACACACACATATGCACACATTTGTTTCTAGGCATGGCAGATGGTATTATCCAGACTATTCATAACAGTTGCATTATCTTTTGTGACATTTCGCTGTTCATAAGTTTCTAGTGCTGCAACATGAAGGATAAAAAAAAAAAAAAAAAAAAAAGAAAATCCCAATGCTCTTTCATTCACATTCATTAACGGTTTTACCATTAAGGCTGCTGAAGCACAGAATTTTAAGTCCTTTAAAATTGTCCATGCAGGTTTCAAATGTACCTGTCTATAGAACATTAGAAGAAAAACAAGTGAGATCAGGGAGGTGAAACAAACAGGGGAGATAATCTGTGCTTCTGTGATGAACTCCTCACATGCACAATGCTGCATGAGGCACACTGAACAAGCAGGAACTCTTCCTTTCGTTACCTGCCAGTTCGTTATTTGATGTTTACAGAAACAGATGGAAAACTTAATAATTGGTCTTAGAGAGGAAAGCCTTATCAAATCAGTGTGATACAGTAGTAATGAGTTGAGGCAAAAAATGGTCGTTGTGGATAAATTCACCGAGTTTTTGGTGAAAATTGAAGTGTTGCCCAGTGTGCAGTGTGCACTCTGTGCGACTGTTTCACTGTCGCGTCTTCCTCTGCTTCCAGTGGCACTGTCTCCGCTGTTTCCGGATACTCTCATGCTGGGAATAGAGATCCGTGTCAAGGTGTCTGACTATGTTCAGGATCGCATCAAAGCACTTCGGGAACAGAGCCCGGGCCCAGTATCAGAACATTGCCTGCCTACGCTCCAATGCCATGAAATATCTGCCCAACTTCTTCCGCAAAGGACAGGTTTGTGGGATTGCTTGCATATTTCTTTGATTGGTTGGTTCAAGATAGGTATGGCACCTCTTTTTCTTGGGGGGGGGGGGGGGAGGGGGGGGGGGTGGTTGGTTTGTTTTCCAGTTGAACAGAACACTCTACTTTTTAAATTCAATGAAACTTGTAAAAGAAAGGTAATACATGCATGTGTTAAAAAGGGGAAGCGATTAAAGATTAACACTGGCATTTCTGTCTGCCAGCTATAGCACACTGAGGTTTTGCTAGACCTGTGACCTGTGTTTACCATAAGGTCTTTCCTTTTATAGTAACAGAGAAGTAATGCAAGCAACACAATACAGTGCACTGGCAAAAATATTGGTGGACTGACCATGCATGTATTCAATTATAAAATAGAAGTCGTTCTGCATGCATGTCCATCTATATATGTGCAAGTGTTTGTTAAAATTGTGGGTATTATCACATCAGCGTTCTCCCTTTCTTCAATTCCTTTTGTTTTCAGTACAAATATTCAAAAGGGCACATTTTCTTAAAAAAGATTTTCAAAGAGAGGGAAAAAAGATAGAAAAACAAGACACAAAAAACATGCTTGACAAATCTGTCAAAGTACGCTCTAGAAAGTTGCTTCAAAAGAGGACAATACTGTCTTTGAAATATATTTCTGATGAATGTTGGAAGTACTTTTGGAAGATTAACTCTAACAGGTTATTTTCCATCCCCATCCCTCTGTTGGTTTTTGCATGGTTGTAGTCTTGCCCTCATGTTGGTCAGTTGTGCCATCATTTGGCTCCAAGTTCTTGATTCCAGGTCCCTTTGTTCACGACCCAGTAGGAGATCAGGTTTTTTTTCCTTGTCTGTCACTCTGGATCGGGTATCAACCAGAACTGTGCAATAATGTATAATCTAATTTTTTCTTCTAGACCAGAACTGTGCAATAATGTATAATCTAATTTTTGTTCTTCTAGCTCAGCAAGATGTTTTTCCTGTTTCCTGATCCACATTTCAAGAAAACCAAGCACAAGTGGAGAATCATCAGCTCCACCCTGCTGGCAGAATATGCATACATCACACGTATTGGGGTGGGTGTCAGTCTGTCTTGACATGGACTCTGAGATTTTGTTTCAATGTACTATAAAATTAAGTGGGTATTTGATGAAGGTTTTACTCTTTTTCTTCAGATTTGGAGGCACGAAATTATTCAGAAAAGATAATGTTTTGAGGATACTTTGATGAAGTGGCAGAATGTCAGAGGCTTGTTGTGCATTTTTGTTGGTTGATATAGATGTGTGAAAAGTCTTTTCTGTAACAAAACAGTGTGGCATGTTGTGTGTGTTTGACGTAGTGGCAGTCCCAAAATATGACTGTGAGCTGGATGAGAGTGCATCCACTTTCTTGGGAACCCAAAGTGTTACATGGATGCTGAAAACTAGAGTTGCAACATTGTTGATTATTTCAAGTTATCTGCATGCTAACAACTGCAACTTTTATGGATAATTAAAAAGTTGCACCTCAATCCTGCTAAATTTGTTATGCAAAATATGAATTTCAAATGGTATTGGAATCTGGTTTGCAGACATGAACAATTTAGTATCGAAAAGCATGAACAGCTGTAAAGAGTGGTTGATATTGTAAAGATGATTGATATTAATGGTACTGGTGAAGAGTATCATTTTATGAATGAGTGCATGAAATATAGTTTGTTATGAAGATAATATTTGCCAGCTTGAGCTTCTTATTGTAATATGAGGTCTGTTTACTGCCTGGGAGGGAAGAAAGAAGTGCTCATAAAACTTGTAAAATTTCTGGCAAAAGGGAAAATTGTACAGTTCGTTTTCTCTCTCGTTTGCATTCTTAACCCTTTTTAAAACTTTATCCTGCCACAGGCTGCCAACTGGAAATCCCTCATGTTTATTTAAACCAGCTGCACCCTGCCTGTCAATCTGGCTGGTGTGCGGTTTTCCATCACTTGTTAAGTTCTTACTCTTTGGTTTTTATCATTTGTAAACAGGAGCCTTTTTAGAGAGTTATGAGCTCTTGGCTGTCACAGTAATTACCAAGGTCATTGTTTCTGGTCTTACTGTTAAATATTATACATATAATTTGTCTGAAATTCAAAAGGTGGAAATACTAACAACAGCCAACGGGGCCAGTAACTGGCGATAAAAATCCATAAGGATAAAAAATGACTGCTAGAAAATCCCAAGCAAAAAACACTAGACATTGCTCCACAAGCTTGAAGGGTTCACAGATAGATGCAGGACATGCAACTATAAATAAATGAATAAATACATGATTGAAAAATGGAAGCGATAGTAAACCTTGGGCCCTGATACCTTTTGATTTCCAGATAGGGAGTGGAACAAACATCAAAATCCATTTCAGTAAAAATGTATAACTTTAAAACACAAAAATGCGTTTACATAATTATATACCAATCCTCCACTCCAAAACTTTATAACTTTAAAAGACAGGCTTGTGTGTGTTTTTTTATATAGATAGATAGATGCATAGATATAGATAAATAGATATGTGTAGATATACACACAACAATAGTAGTAAAATCAAATATCCCTCCCTCCAATCCCTCTCTCCTCATCTTAACTTCCCCCTCCCCTTTCTGAGTATTCACAGTTTTTTGTCGTGAGAGATATAACAACACACATTATTTTGTAAGATTTTTTTTTTTTTTCAGGGATTGGTCTACACCATCACAGATGTTAAAGATCTTCATGACTGGATGGTCCAGCATTTCAATGAGTTCCCTCTTTTCCAGAGAGTACCAGATGAACAGCTGGTAAGAAACCAATGAGAGGTGCTCAGTTTCATGTGTGAAATTGACCTTTTATTTTGAGGACCGTAAACAGATCTGCCTGCCTCTGTAACTCCTTCATGGTTTCTTTAAAGTACAGAAGTAGGATTGCACAATGATTTATGCGCTTACAGTAACAGCATTGTCCTGATTCGTTTGAGGTTTTGGTGGCGGACAGTCGCATTGTACCTGGTTTATTTGTTTATTTTTCCCACATGTGAGCCTTGAGACATCCCATGGTTTTGAAGGCACTAATTTGCACCGACATTTAAACAGAATTCTTCAGTTTAAGTAACCAAGCTAAACTGACCGTCAGTTTGAATGCTGATAACACAGAACAAAGTGAAGATGGTTATGAAATCGATTACCGATGATAATCGCACTATATAGCCAGTCCCTTGAAAATCACTTCATGTCACTTCTGTCATTGTTGATATCTTAAAACTGGATGATTTGTTGATGTTTGGTACACAATAGTGTGATTGAGTTGTCAACACCAACACTTAACGCTGTGCAGTACGATTATGTGTGGATTTGTATTGAGAGCTGAGAAGAGTGGATGGGGCTGAAATAGTGTCAAGTGCCAAGAAGGCACAGAAGAAAAAAAAAAAAAAAGCAGGCATGATCTTTGAGGGATTGTGTCAGTGTGTGACTTGGGGAACTGTGGTATGCTGGATTTCTATGCCAGACTGGCCTGCAGCATGATCATTGGTTTTGAACTTCACCCCCGAGCTGTGTGAGCATTCGGGTATGTGGTGGGGTTAGTATGTGGGTAAAATGTTTGTGGATGTGAGCATTTGGATGTGTGATGTGGTTAGCATGTGGGTGAAATGTTTGTAGATGTCAGCATTCGGTTGTGTGATGTGGTAAGTGTGTGGGGGTGAAATATTTGTGGATGTGAGCATTTTGGTGTGTGATGGGCTTAGTATGTGGGTGAAATGTTTCTAGATGTCAGCATTTGGGTGTGTGATGGAGTTAGTATGTGGGTGAAATGTTTGCGGTTGTCAGCATTTAGTTATGTGATAGGGTCAGTATATTGGCAAAATGTTTGTGGTTCTCAGCATTTAGTTGTGCTTCATCATATGGGGTTAGTATGTGGGTGAAATGTTTGTGATTGTCAGCATTTAGTTGTGCTATGGGATTAGTATGTTGGTGAAATGTTTGTGATTGTCAGCGTTCGGTTGTGGGATGGGGTTAGTATGTTGGTGAAATGTTTGTGGTTGTCAGCATTCAGTTGTGGGATGGGGTTAGTATGTTGGTGAAATGTTTGTGGTTGTCAGCATTCAGTTGTGGGATGGGGTTAGTATGTTGGAGAAATGTTTGTGGTTGTCAGCATTCAATTGTGGGATGGGGTTAGTATGTTGGTGAAATGTTTGTGGTTGTCAGCGTTCAGTTTTGTGGGATGGAGTTAGTTTGTTGATGAAATGTTTTGTGGCCGTCAGCATTCAGTTGTGGGATGGGCTTAGTCTGTTGGTGAAACATTGTGGTTATCAGCTCTTTCTTGGCCCTCCTTAAGATCTGTGTAAGTTTTACTCAGAAAAATAAAAAAGTGCAACATGTTAGCCTCTCATATCAGTATAAAATCTCTCTGCAAATCCTGTGCAGAGCCTCCTAGTGCCAAAAGTGATGATAACTGGATTAAGGAGGATCCAGGATAAGCTACACTGATCTCGGGGGTTATTTATTCCCCAGACATGTGGCAGAAGTGGCCCACAAGTGCATGGATATGCCCTGGTGTCCACAAAACCAACCCCCAGGCCTTGGGCAAATAGCTGAGTGGGATGGACAGCCAGGGAAAGCAACCATTCTCGAATAAACAAAATGTTTTAGAGGGGACTCAATTTCCAGTGTATTGAAGTATGAGTGGAGTCCCCTCCATGCCATTTTCATTTGTGTTTGGGACAGTGTCATGCCAAAGACTATGACCAAGATGTCCTCCTCTTCTTTTTCCCTGTTTCTTTCATCCAGGACTTTTGTCTTGAGGATGTTCAGTTTCATCTGACTTGGTCTTTGTCATTCGATGATCTGTTATTCCTCACTGACGTTGCAACTAGGAAGTCATGAAAGTCAAGGTAGTAAATCGAGAATGAAAGTCATCGTTCACATGTTGTGTGTGTTCTGTGTTCGCATTTTCTGTCCTTCAGTTACGTTTGCCCCAAAGAGGACATGTTGGTCAGCGGAGCATTTGTACTGCAGGCGGTGTTTGGACCCCAAAGTTAGAGGCTGATCACACAGCATGTAGGATTACCTGCCTGCCTGTAGCACAAATGGACCTGTGAATGCTGTTTAGGCCTCCTTGATCCCATTAATCTGTCAGTTTTCCATATGATGCGCCAAATTCAGGGATTACTCAATATATATATATATATACATGTTTAAAAGTGTGATTAAAAATGAGTTTTTACCGACTCTCTAATTTTATGTGATATATATATATATATATATATATATATATAGATATAGATATATATGTTTTGTGATTGTGTTTTCAGAAAGTTGGTTTTAATGAGTTATGTCTATATGTCTTTTTTTTAAAATAATTTTTGAAAATCTATTTTGAGACTTGATTTCAGTAAGATGCAGCCCTGATAATGGCTATTTGAGGCCAGCAGGGTTATAAGCAATGTGAACTGAAGTGCTTTAGTTGGGTTTTTTTTGGTCTTGTTTTTTAATCTTGATCATTTATTAAATCAGCCTTATGGGACTGAAGATCCAGGTTTATTGTTTTTTACTTCTTTTTTTTTTAACTGAACTCCTCCAAGAACAAGATGTCAAAAGACAGCATTGATATTATGCCTTTTCATGTTTTTTTTTTGGTTAAATTGTGGATTAGGATGAAAAAACTCCAAGTGTTCAGAGTAATCAGAGATGGGTCACAAAAATAGTCCATTGGCTCAGTAGTGTGAGTGTGTACTGATCTCAACTGGTGAAAATTTACACATTCCCCTGGACTTTTTCCAGCCTGCTTTGAAAAATCACGTTTTTACTATAACACAAATGCCAGAGTCACAACATCTGTTCTAACTTTTGTGAAATCATGACTGTTCAGAATAATGGAGGAAGGTTAATGTGATATGGTGCACATGTGTGGTAGAAATCTGGTTTGATTTAGAAAGATTGGAGAGAGTGATGTGAGAGAACGATGTGCTTTATGTAATTGTTATTCCTAGAATAAGAGAATTTTCTTGGGAGTTTTTGACCTGCCTGAGGTTCAGATAGAGAAAAGGGTCTGGGGTATTAAAAAGCTTACAACATTTCTCCATAGCTGCAGCACTGTTTCCTTATTCTTTGTGTGTTCTTTTTACAAGCCTGCAAAAACTCTGCCAAAATCACGTGAAGCCCAGCAGCTAAGTATGTACCTGCCATATAAATCCATGCAATGAAGAAAACATTTACCAGAGAGGGGCTTTTTCACAGAACCTACAACAGACCTTTGTATTCCTCAGTATTTGTTCTGTTTGCATTTTTTTCTTCAAAAGTTTCAGTGATACAGTGAGTTGGACTGTTTCCTTGCTGTGTCATTCCTAGAGAATTTTTGACCATATGACTTGCTTTTAACATCATTTTTTTTTTTGCAAAGGAAGACTATAACTCTTCCTCCACCAATGGCCTATGACATAATTTGATTTCAGGAGACAGACGTTGTGGTCAAGCAGCTCTTCGACAGCACAGAGGAGAGGGCCAAAAAGTGACCCGCAACTCAGGAGAAAAGTGGCTGGCTGTTTTTTTCGCAGGATAGAAGATCCTGTTGTTTCCATGGAAACCACCTGAAAGAGCCAAAGGCATGAAGTGGAGGGGGGGGGGGGGGGGGGGGGGGGGGGGGGGAGAGAGAGAGAGAGAGAATGTGTTAATATGTTTTACTTCAGCATAAGAAACAGAGGAGTGTGTTTGAGAATATAGGTGTTTGAGGATATCTGCTCACTTATGCCTGTGCAGAGTTTTGTGCAAGTGAAAAATAAAATGGAAGCATGTGTCGATCAACAACTGAATGAGTGCTGCTGAAGAATGGAAGTCAGTTTGTTGCACATATCTGTCTTCTGTCTTTCCAGTACTGAATTTATAAAAACCATCAAATCCTCAGATCACGACTCAAACAGAAAGTCCTTCACAGTTTGCTTTTGGTAGGACTGATGATTCATGATAAATACAGACTCCTTGGTTATCTTAGACAATGACATACAATGTCTGCATATCTGTGGCATGGAAACGAGTAGTAGCATAAACTGGTACATTAAGTCATTCTTGTCCATTTTTGTCCTCCACTTTCTCCTCCTTACTTCTTCCATTAAGGAAAAAAATCCAGAAAAATACATTCAAAGGGCTTTAGAACACCACAGAATTGACAGAGTGTATGATCTTACTACTTATATTTGAAAGGCTCTAGAAAATTGTAGAACTGACAGAACATCATAGAACTGACAGAGTGCATAATCTTACTATATACGTCGGGGTTCGTATGCTCCTTGAAACCCTTGAATTCTGACAGCAAATTTCAAGGCCATGAAAACTTTTGAAATCAGTAAAATGTGGTTCTGTTGACCAAACCTTGCAAACCTTTGAAGATCAAGCTATCGGCTCAAAAAAACTTTAATGTGGCAAAAAGAAATGGCTGTTCGATTTTTCTGTGTTCGGTTAATGAAAAATCAATCAAAAATTTTTTTTTTTACAAACATCGTTGTGATCCTGGATTGTCGTCTGCTATATAACCAAAGGAGATAATTTGTAACTTCATCAATTTTGGTGACTTTGCAAATTATCTCCCTTGGTGAATAGCAGACGACAATCCAGGATCATGATGATGTTTGCAAAAATTTGTTTTTGAATAATTTTTTTCATCAACCTGATCACAGAAAAATCAAAGCCATTTTTTTTTTTCAATTTTTACACAAGTATTGTAGCCTTGAAATGAAAAAAAAAAAAAAAAACACCCCTTGAAAAATCCTTAAATTTTGTTCTTGGGAGTCTGTAGGAACCCTGTATAATATTCAAAAGGCCTGAGAACACTGTAGAACTGCATCCTGTTACCTATATCTAAAGGGCAAGGATAACGCTGCAGAACTGACAGAGTGCACAATTTGGCTACCTGTATTTAAAGGGCTATGATAACACTGTAATTTCACTACCTGTATTTAAAGGGCTACGATAACACTGTAATTTCACTACCTGTATTTAAAGGGCTACGATAACACTGTAGCTGACAGTGAACAATCTTGCAGCCTATTTTCAATGGACTACGATAACATCGTAGAACTGACAGTACACAATCTTACTACCGTTGTTGAAAAAGCTCTAGAACACTGTAGAACTGACAGAGTATATAATGTCACTGCTCATATTCAAAGGACTAGCATAAAGCTGTAGAACTGACAGAGTGTACAGTCTTACTACCTATATTTAAAGGGCCAGGACACTGTAGAACGGACAGTAAACCATCTCACTGCCTGCATTCAAAGGACTCTAGAACACTGTAGAACTGATAGTAAACAATCTCACTACCTGTATTCAAAGGACTCTAGGACACTGTAGAACTGACAGTAAACACTCTTAACTACTACCTCAATTCAAAGGACTCTAGATCACTGTAGAACTGACAGAGTGCACAATCTCATTACCTTGTCTCCAGATTATACCAGGGAAACAAGTATTAGATTGGAAACAGTCACCAGAAAGGATAAAAAGCTTAAAAGATTCTCTTTAGAACCAAGATAGGTGAATGGATGACAAACGCAGCAAAAACAGTTGACAACAATAAGGAATACACACACACACACACACACACACACACACACACACACACACACACGCACACACAGACAAACCCAAAAAGTCCCAGAAAAGTGGGGAAATTGCAAGCACGGAATTTCTCGGAGGAGAAAAAAAAAATCCAGTTCATATATACTGAATTATTATGTCCTGAAAAAAAGACAACAAAAAGCAATTAATGACATGATAGCCCCCACTGCTGACGAGGCACATAAACCTAGGCTGTGCGGAGTGCATGACGTTTCCCTTGATTTCTACTCCCAGATTAACAAACGAAAAACAAAACCAAAATCTGAGTGCCACAAAAAATATAAAACAAAAGACGTGGGCATAAAGATGCTGACGAGCAGACAGCTAGTGCCCTCTCTGGACAATGTGCACAAACTTCTACCACCAAACGCCAGGTAACAACAGTAGGCTATACATTTTGACCTGACCACATTGAAAAAAAATGTACAAGAGTCTCTTCAGCAAAGACAGAAGAATGGATCGCAAACCATAAAAAGCAGTGGATGATGGTAAAGAAAGACAAAAATAAACGTGAGAGAGACAAAAATAAATGTGGCAGAGACAAAAAACAAATGTGACAGAAACAAAACAAATGTGACAGAGACAAAAATAAACATGGCAGAGACAAAAAATAAATGTGACAGAGATAAAAACAAATGTGACAGAGACAAATACAAACAAGGCAGAGACAAAAATAAATGTGACAGAGACAAATACAAACAAGGCAGAGACAAAAATAAACATGGCAGAATAATAAAATAAACATGGCAGAGACAAAAATAAATGTGGCAGAATCATGAAATAAACGTGGCAGAGACAAAAATAAATGTGACTGAGACAAAAACAAAAACATGGCAGAGACAAAAACAAATGTGGCAGAATCAGATGGAGAGTGAGAACAGAGGAAGTGGCCAGCACAGAACCTCGGGGAAGGCAGGAGTCCATCTGCACAGAAACGCCCCCAGCATCCCATGAGGAACTAGATGAACTGAAGATGGACATTAATGACTTTTTTGTACATCCTTTCACATCTAAATTTGCATTAAAAAAAATAGTTGTGTATAATTACAGCTTTGCCCAACCAGTTGAGGGATAGAAACTAACCAACTTGAAAACTGAGTCACAGACACGAGGGGGGAAAACTATAAAAAAATCCAACCAACCCTGATTCACTTTCACGACCAGCATGCATTTATATACAGGAGAATCACTGAAGAAAAAAAACGTGTTTGTCCAATGCCCTTCTACAACCATTACAAGTAAACACAGACCCTCTGCCAAAGCATGCATGAAATAAAGAACAAGTTTCTTGGAATCATGTCCTGTGACAGGAGTTTTACACTAATTCTCACAAAATATTCAATGGCTCTCAACTTCTTCACAGAGGTGAAAAGCTAAACTAATAACTCTTTTTTCAAAATTTAAACCAATGAAATCAATGTGATGGTCTACATATTGGTGTCAAGACAAGCATTACCAAAAAAAAAAAAAAAAAAAGGACCACTAAAAACAACTCCAAATGGCCCCATTTTCATTGGTAGCTCTTTTACAGTGATTTGAAGTGAGCAACTTTATTCCAGTAATATTCTCCCTGGGGGTATTCCTCATTCCCTTTATGACGTCACATTCATTTCTTCAAAAACATCATATCACCAAACAACTTCACTGCTTATACAATAAACAAATGAGGAAACAAGCTAAACAAACACTGGGTAAAACTAAACATCTCACATCTAATGTAAACACAACACAAAACCCACAAAAATCATAAAATGGGTCTCAAAAACAACAACGACAACAACAAAGGATGCACATGATGCCTATAAACGGATGGACAGGGATTCCTTTTCTGAACCCAGCCGCATTCTCCAAAACCTGTTTGGAACTTTTGTTGTCATCTCACAAACAAACCAAAAAAGATTTGATTCTGTGTCGGTCAGATAAAAGCCGTATTAATGACAAAATATTTACATGATCATGAGAATGACGGTTCTTTTGTTTGTTATTGTTTTTTGGTTTTTCTTTTCATTTGATTTTCCACTCCATTTCAGTGGTATCCCCCTCACCCCCACCCCCCATCCCTATCCCCACTCCATTCCAGCTTCTAGTCCACAGCTTGGCTGGTTCTGTGGCAGCCCCCCCAACACTGGCAATACACTAGGAGCAGCCAATGTCTAATGGTCATGAGGCAGTCCATGCCCCTGCTGCCAAGTCACTTTCATCCAAGATGCACAGGACAGCACCTACTACACCACCTAATGAAGGCAACAATAGATCAGCGACAAAGCCAGCATGAGTGACATTCTCCTCTGAAGAGCACCAGCATGTTTGTCCAGTGACAGACCCCATGAACTTGCCGCAACTTCGACACAAATTCACAATGGGTATAAATGTGAGAAAATCGAAAGTTATGTCACAATGGGGGCAGGGAATGACTTTTTAAATGCTGATTGATTAGGATTACAGTGGAGATGATGCAATGGGATTCCCGTCTGGTCTGAAACTATGAGTCAGCGCTGCTTCCTTTTCCCTAGTACATCCCAGCATCAATCATGCCTAAATGACACAAGCCTCTACAGCATTTATCTGTAAATCTGAACAACACCCTCAGAGAAATATCCATTACATGGCTCAAACTTGACTGGCAGCAGAACTTCCAAGTTTTCCCACCTGAAAAATCCCACAAGCTGCTGTGATGGGAATCGAACCCACAGCCTCCCAGTCTGGAGTACACAACGCTAACCCCACTGCACCGCAACAACTGGTCACAAACAATGACTTTAACTGACCAGAGGTTCTCACTTCCAAGGCATCTTCAACCTTTCAGTTCTGACGAACAATATGCAGCTGCACTTGATTTGGGAAAAAAAAAAAAAAAAATCAGGAAGCATAGCAATGTCATTAAAAACAACTAGCTCCAACAACTTTCAAATTCATGAATACTTTAATGTTTAAATGAGTTTACCTTTTTTTTCTGGAAATACTATGTGCATAAATAAAACCCGAGTATCAATTGTCAGCATCCAGTGACAAGAACAAACAACAATCCAATTTATATTTATTTAAAAATCGACAACAAAAAAAAGAGAGAAGAGAGACCAGTACATTGATGATTCAAAAGAAAAAAAAAAAGGAAGTAAGTCTTGAGACCAGCCCCCTGATGCAGTGAGTAGTGCTGCGGATGTATGGGCTGGGAGGTCATGGGGTTTGAGCCCCACCACAGCCACTTACTTTTGGGACATTTGAGGCCCTGGCCTGCCCTTCCCACAGCTGAGTGTGGCAAGAGAAGACTGGAACCACTCGATTGAGTTTCACACACTCTGTGGGCACATCTCTGACAGTGTTGCTCATAATTTTCAGTCCACAAGTGACAGCTCTCTAGGGCCTGGTTTGACACAAGCATACATTATGAGGCAACATGACAGGGCTGTACTCTAAGCTCTCATACATAATTTATAGGCGTCCGTCATGTTGTCTCCAACCAGAATGGAACACCACCGCATCATCTTCATCACTGTTACAATAAATCTAAAAATCTCATGCCCTGCTCCCATGGTAAACCTCAGTGTTCATTTCTTCTGCACGTCCATGCCCCAATTTGTTTCATTTCAAAGTCGCTGCTGGTTGCAGGTGCATGAAGACTCTTGACGGATGTGTGGTGCAGTGTGGAATCTTGCTTGCACAACTAAGCAAAATGATGTTTTTCCTGTACATAGTGGATCAGAATAGGCACGACTGAACACTACCAAGTGACCCAAAGAATGTTTTACCTGTTCCTATCGGATCAGAAATATAAGGAAATGAAAGGAAAATAGCTTCTTCCTTTCTCTTAGGGGAGGAGGGGGGTATGAGCTGAGGTGGGGGTGCTTTTTACCATGCTAAGAATGATCATCAGATCCACGAATTCAGGTTCCAGCTCTCAGTAAATCTGTCGGTTATTTTTCACGGAATAAAAATATTGTTACTACATTTTTTTTTCTTCACATCTGTGCAGCATAAATTTTGTTAAAACAAACACAGGCACTGCAGAAAGAAATGAAATGCTGAGTTGGTTTGGGGTTCTAAAGTACTAACAAAAAAGACAGGAGCTATGTGAGGTCTGGAGGAAAGAAACTGACTGAAAATCAACACCTGTACAATTAAAAAAAAAAGAACAAATTAAAGGATGCTTTCCCAACAATATTGTGATAGTTTTCATGGGGACAGCAGCCTATCAGCATAAAGAAACTGGTTTTGATGAGAAAGATGTATTGAGGTAAATCACACTTGCACATCATCTGGCAAAAATTAACGTAAAATGTATGCATCAGTTTCAGTTCAACAATGACAGGAAATGACACAAGTTTTTTTTTCTTCTTTTTCTTTTTCTTCTAAACATATCTGACAGACAAAAGATAATCTGCATAATATTGTTTTTCAGACAGGAGGCCTTTCAGTTTTTTTTTTTTTTTAATTTTTTTTTTTTTACTTCCGCCAGATAGTAGCATCTGGTTACACACTGTTGACAAAATGTTAGATAAAAAGGAAAAAACCTCCAACCATCCAAGTCCCCCCCCCCCCCCCCCCCCCCCCAATTTCACTTTAGAAAAGCAAAATAAAAGCAAGATTTTGTCTTGTATAATGCACATCAGCAGGTTTCAGGAGTGACAGTATAAGATAAAATGCTGGAATATCTTCTGTAATGTACACTCCATCTTCGGTCAAATTTGATAGTCACCAGCTGTTGCTAAGTCAATACCTTTCCACTTCAGCAATCTTTTGGTCCAGATTACCATAGGTCAAGTTCATGGTTTCACAACAGTGTAGACAACAGTTCTGTACATTGGAGCCAGGGGGGTTAATGGGCACATTTGCTTTCTCGACACCGCTCTCAATTTCAGGAAAGAAGAGGACCATGGCCCTAAAGGCAATGGCATGTGCAGCTAAGAAGAGGTCCACCCAGGTCTGGTAAGAAGGAACAAAAGTAAATTTCATCCAGCTTAATCAAATTTCCCAATTTACTGCGAGTGTTTCCATTGAGCTAGATTTCATTGGTTAAAGCTTCTGTCACAAGGTGACCTGGCCTTGAGACGCGCCCAATCTGGAGGCGCAATTTTAATCTGGGCACTGCCAAGAAAAAACCAGGATGTTACCAGGATATGGATCAACCCCCTTAGAAAACAAGGGATTAAGGGCCGAAACTTTGCATGAGAGAGTAGGTGAGGGAACTGAATAGAAGGGCTTCTTCTTCTCTGTAGATCTTTCACTACCTAGTTCTCCTAGGGGGTTCTTTTATTTTGGATAAACCAAAATGAACAAAATTCAGGCTGGCCAAATACTGTTTGAGCCAATCAGTCCATTTGTGGTACTGAAATTTGGCTCATCTGTTTTGGTAGTAAAATATTACTGATTGTTTACAACAGCTATCATGAATCATTTGGAACCTCTAAGGGGATCATGAATTTTTATGGTAGACAACCTTTCCTTTACCAAATGAAGAATAAGAGAAGACAACTCCTCTGCCCTACACTGCAACACAATTTATCAATGAAGGTTTATATCAAATATATAAAGTTTGGGTAAAGTTAGATTAGAGAGCAATGGACTTGTATTCCCAGTTGGACAGACTTCTGATTCTGTTACTAAGTTTCCATCTCTCATCTGTAAATATGCAGCCAATACTGTAAAACAAAAAATGATCTACAAGGGAAACGAGCATACATGCACACAGTATGCATTCATGAAATACTCTCAACTAGACAAAAACTGTTCAACAGCATGCTGGGATATCAAAAGTACTCTTACACATACACTGCAATTACATTGCTGCATCTCTTTTGCTGTTGCTAGAAGCAAAACTTGTTGCTTTTTAAAACAGATCCCCTTTTTTTTTTTCCCCAAAATCAAGAATACATCTCCATCACAGCTTTAATAAAAAAAAAAAGCCCCATTTCCTTTGAATAACTAAAGACATACAGCTTTCAGTAAAATATAAAGTAAAGGTCTTCACACCCACTCTATATTTTTATTTCAAGACCATATACATATATACAATGCACACATCTCTAAACAGTTTGTACATCAGCACAATCATGCTAAAATACAACAACCACCTTCGAAAAATCAAATCTCCTAAGACCAACCCTCTCCCTTTGAGCTCAAAGACCTGGTTTGTGTCAGGAACGTTTGTAATGTCTTTGTCTTGACTAGGCTGGCCTGACATTTAAGACTCCCACCTTTATAACTAGCATAAGCTCATACCTCCCCCCTCTCCTCCCACCCCATGCCCACTCCCTCACTCCCCATGGAGTTCAGTTGGGTCTTTGTCGCCACTTGATTGACATTACAGTCTACATCTCTCCCTTTGGAGATCCCACTGAAGAGTTTTCTGGAAACGGCTGCAGAGTGGTCCCACTGTAGCTATCATGTACAACCCAGTTGTAGCCACAATGTAATGCATTGCTGTAGCCATAGTCTATGGTCCAGCTCTTACTAAGAGGTCATCAAGCCAAACTACAAATAACAATGTAAAATGATACTCATCATGCAAAACAGACAAGTCAGTTTCTGACAGACATGTCTTCTTCAGATGACACCAGTAACGCTCACAAACGTGAAAGATTCACTGAAAAATGCTCCCTCATGTCCTTTCAGCAGAAGAATGGTCCCTCTCGAGTACTGCTTTGTGCATTTTTCATATCCATTCTACACAAACGTCTGAAATCACTTGTCTGTTTTACATCTAACCATTCCATTAGCGATACTTTACACTCTGTTAGTGTGTGTGTTTGTTTGGCTTGTTTTCAGTAGCTCGGCAGCCTGTTTCGGTCTTCTTTTAGACTGGTCATCAGCGTCATAACAGATGCTGTTCCCAGTCATGGGCAGAAGGGCGGTAGTTCTTGTCCATAAACTACATTTCCACCGACATGCGGAAGACAGCTGGGGAGGGAGGACGGAAGAGAGGAGAGGGAAGGGGGAGAGGACACGCTGGTGAATTCTGTGTCTTCTCCTAGCCTCCTGGTATATGTTGAGGATTTCTGTGTTTATGTAATCTTCCTATAATCCTGACAGGGACTGAGTATGATCTTCAATCTTGTCATGCACTGTGTAGGTTAACAGGTGAATCTGCACATCTGT
>JADBJO010013388.1:12500-15000 GCA_016801955.1 Conus betulinus | reverse complement strand
ACAACACAACTGGAGATGCATATGGACTATTCGATGGCTCAATGATACCAAGATCCAACAAAATACCAATCTGTCTCTCAACAACCTCTTTCGCAGAAAAGGGAATACCGTAACACTTCTTTCTAACAGGGACTTCTGTTGTAAGAGGGATCTCTGAGTGCATATCACCTGAGAAAGAATCTGGTTTAGGAGTCAAAATGTCCTGAAAATTGTCAAAGACTGCACGCAACTCCGTGGAACTGCTGTCAGACAAAATTCAATCAAACTGCTCTAACTGGACATCTTCATCTGGCATAGAAGACGCCATCGGAACAGTCAAAGTGGAAATGAGTAAAGCGTCATCACAGTCCTGGACGACACCAAGTGTACAGACCACTTCAGGAACAACAGACTCTGGAGAGGGATCCTGTGCAACCACAGAAAGACCAACTCCTGGAGAACACTCCGAAGAACCCTGTTCCTGCTCACAAGCCAAAGGTGTGCTATCTCTGATCAAGGTACTGAAGTAGGCCTATCCTGTGAAAGAACTACTACTGCAGGTACAACAACATCAGAAGTAGATACAACAGCACGACGAATATACTTTTTGAGCATATTCGCATGCAAGATCTTTTCCTTGCCCTTGACAAGAACTTTGTAATCTGGATGCAAGACTTTGATCACTGGGAACGACTCTGACCAACTGACTAACAACTTGTTAGAGTCAGTCGGCAACAAAACTAAAACTTCATCATCAAGTTGGAAACGACGTTCCCTGGCCTTCTGGTCACAGTAACTTTTACCCTTCAAGGCAGAATCAGCAGAATTCTCCATGGCTAACTTACATGAGTCAGCAATGATTTTCTTGAGTTCAAACTAAGTCAGATTCACTGTGGTTCCTAACATCTGATGTCAGACAGACACTAACCGCTTGCGAACACCACAAAATATTAGTAGCACCAGTATCACGCAAAAACAGAACTCGAAGTACCATTGACAGAACCAGACTCCGAATGTAATTTGCCTTTGAACTCACCAGCAGCTAAACAAACGAAAGGAGGATCCAGAACAGAACAAGAAGCACTAGACTGTTTACTGTCAGCTGCCTTCTCGACCACAGTAGACTTGCCAACCACAAAAGGACACTTACCTGGGTGGCTAAGGGTACAGACACTACAATGATTTCTTCCTGACTTCCATGGACACTTAGCAGCTTCATGTCCTGTCTTCTTACACAGAAAACACACACAACAGTAGAAGATTCATCAGGAGCACATCCTGAGGAACTCTTACCACTAGAGTTATGATGACCACCACGACCACGAGAGCTATTTCCACAACCGGCTGAGAAATCAAGAGCTCTGACCACTACTCTGAAAAGTAGAATACCTGTTTCCTCTATCAGACTGACCACGGTATGGAATACTATCAGAATGACCAGGAGGTCCGTACGCAACAAAACCAAAATATTAACATCAGCTTTCCTAGAAAGGACCTTAGTAGGATGAGCACATCTGTATGATTCAGCAGACTTGATCATATCACCAAAAGTTTCCTCATCCTTTTCACACAGAAAAGTAGCTAAGTCCTTAGAGGCACATTCCAAAAGCTGTTCATGCAAAATAAGATCCACCAGACCTTCAAAGGACAAATCAATCTTTGCCAAAGAGACCCAACGGTCAAACAAACGCCTAAGTTCAATTGCAAATGTTTCAAAAGGTTCATCCGACTAGGCTTAGCCTCACGAAAACGTTTCCTAAAACCATCCGGGGTACACTGAAACTTTTTCCAGCAAGCCCTGCGGAAAATGAAGCAAGATTTAGAGAGAGAGGGGGGTTAGTTACCGCCAAGGACACAAATACAGTTCAGGACAAGACTCTTGGGTTTTCTTCAGGCAAAAAACAAATAACATTAGAACAGTGAAAACGAAGAACGAGAAATCACTATCTTCTTATATTCGTGCGCCGAAACTGGGTGGGTGTTATCTAATAATTATACTGAATGGATACTGTTAGCAGCAACACAGCAGCAGCAGCAGCAACAACAACAACAACAACAACAACAACAGCAACAACAACAACGATAACAAAAGGAAAAAGATTCCAACATTTTCTGCTGTTGTCCTTGTACTTGTGTCAGTTTCTAAAGAGGATGCTGATAGATGAAAAATTTAAGAACGTGTGCATTTACTTTGTCCGAAGAAGCTGTTGAAAAGCAGTCCCTGTGTCCAGCATTCCTGTAGGGGGCTGTTTACAGATCTTTTGCAATTGTTGTGAATTTTCAATTCATATCAGCATGTTGTGCTCCCCCGTCAATGAACAAGGACAAGGACAAGTGATGGGAGTGTAGTATTGTTCATTGTTATTTGTTCAAACCGCTGTGCTTTGAAAGTTAAGAAATATAAATTCCAGAGGGGCCTGTGGTCAAAGATGAGGACTGCGGTCAAATGGTCAGACTGTTTGCCTGTGGGAGCTGACAGTCGTGATTTTGAACCACATGTGGAGTCAGATTGTTTCGGCTG
>JADBJO010013388.1:0-10000 GCA_016801955.1 Conus betulinus | reverse complement strand
TTGGCCTTAGGGAAAAAAAGAGAAAAGAACAAAACCCAAAAAAAAAAACAAAAAACGGAAAAAAAATCTCCGCTTTAGTGCTCCATTGATCCGATAACTGATGCCACAAAAAACAAACAAACAAACAACAACAACAACAAAACAAACACTTACATTGCTCAGTCCAGTCAGTTGTTCAGGCAAAAGTTCCTCAAGTTTATCTCCATTTTTGTTTTTAACAAGCTTGATATTAAACAGTTTTTTTTCCGTCAAGTCTTGTTCGTTATGCAGACAGGGAGTTTATGCTTTGTTGTTGTTTTTGTTGTGTTTTGTTCTTGCTTTTAAATGCTGGCTGGAGCAGTTTACCATGTGGGTGTTCTGATGAATGTTATGAGTTAGTTTTACTATTAATGTGTTATTGTTTTGAGTAGTGCGGTGAAGGAGAATTTTAAACTATTCATGTGATAAACTGTATCTATAGGTTCCAGAGCCAGAGCATCTCCAGACGTCAACACAAACATCGTTATCAACGCTATGTCATTTTATGTTTTGATCTAAGGAAAGTTGAGATAGAACACTGAACGGCTCCCCAGCAGCTGAATCAGTGGTCATCAGATGGAAAAAATATCAAGCCAGACAGTGAGTGTCTAGATGTTTATGCATTATAGAACAATTCCTCAGCAAGGAGAAAGGTCAGAGCAAGTGCCATGCACAAAATCAGAAGGATACGGACAATTTCCCATCACTGCCAATCCTTCTGAATGTATCAGGGATTTCAGTATCGAAATAATTGTTTATGAAATTCCAATTTCGGCAAGAGAAAAAAAATTTGATTTTGTGGTATCTTTTTGTCGTTTTTCTTTCTCTCTTCATTCATGAAAAAAAAAGCAAAGTAAAGGTTGTGTGTGTGCCCACATTTAGGGATTAGATATCAAAAGACACACGTTTTTCACTGCTTTTCCTAGCACCGGAATGAAGATGACTGCAGAAGAAAAAGCACTCTGCTTTTCTGCCTTTAATTATCCTTTAGCTGAGATGGTCCCATCATGGCTGCACACAAGAGAAGCATGGTAACTTGTTGGCAGCTCACAATCCTCAACGGTGGTGGCTCATTTGTGCTTAGAGGATATTCTCCTTCTGTGAAGTGTTGTTAATGTGATGGAGATGATGAAAATGTTATATTTCCACGGTATGTAGTACTGCATTGTTTCAATCTGCGCTTCGTGTTGGCCTGCTTCTGTGTCTCTACCCTGTTGTGGGCTTTCATTGACCTTTTGTTGATTCATGAGGGGAAATAAAACAGTTGGTGATCAGTCTTGGCTTACTCCACAACGGTTTGTGTGTGTGTGTGTGTGTGTGTGTGTGTGTGTGGTGTGTGTGTGTGTGTGTGTGTGTGTGTGTGTGTGTGTGTGTGTGTGTGTGTGTGTGTGTGTGTGTGTGTGTGTGTGTGCATTGCGAATGTTTGAAAGCTAGTGTGTTGTACATTTGTCCATGACGAAGAATAGATACATTTTGAAGTGTAACGACAAGAAATCAGAATTTCTGCACTATTGTGCACTGGCTTACACTTTCGCGTGTCTTCTGCGGAACCCTGTATGACTTACGGAAAACTTTCTCTGCGGGGCTCCGTTCACACAGGTATGCTGAGGCAGGGCTTGGTCAAATGAGCCGGCACCACGCCACTGGCTCTCCCGGCCACAGCGTCCCCCGCAGTCCTGCATAAGGGGAAAAACAAAGCAGTTGTACGGCTGATTTTGACTGCTTTTGGGATACGAGAATGATACCCAGAATGAAAACTGGGGCAAACAGTGCCACCACCGTTGTGTGTGAGCCATTGCACAATAGTGCAGAAATTCTAATGGTGTAAAACTACACACTGAAATTTATATCCATTTCTGCGCCATGTGAGTGCAACAGTTTACACTTATGTGTGTGACTGATTGATTGTTGCATAGGTTCTCCCTGTGAGGAAAAGAAACTTACAAAACAGGACAACATTCATGCGCAGAACTGAAACACTGACTCAATAACGCATATCTACAAACTGTATTTACATACATTAATATATGCAGAACATACGTGCGACCACGCATGCATTCATGCGTTCTATGTAGTAGCAGGTCAGGGCAATGAAGCATTATGTACACAAAGGATGAGCAACAGAAACGTCAGTCAGTGAGAACAGCAGCGTCCGGAATCTGTCTCAGTCCACATGGGACACAGTTTCCTGCGGCAGAGTTCTGACGTAGGTTCGCAAGGGTGAGTCCCGCTGTGACCAGTCAGTACTGTTCATAATGTCTGGTAATGGCACATCATGCAGTAAGGCACTTGTGGTGGCTGTAGCCCATGTTGATCCTGGTGGTGCGGTCACTCTAGTGTTCTGGAGAGTGTTTGCCATCCGCTATGTGATTGTGGCTAGCTTCACGGCTTTGTATGTGAACGGAGATACAATCAGTTGAGATCCCCGTTGTCGGCCTTTTCTATAGTGTGTACAATAATGGTATCCAGATATCAAACAGCTCTCAGAAGCGGACAGAACCCATCTCTTCAGGCTCCACCAGGATGATTTCAATAAAGGTTATGTCCCAAAAGACAAGACACACAGTTGCCTGAAAGCCAAAAACCAGGAGAAAAATCATCATGGACTATGTAGTTATCGTATGCTCACTGTGCAAAATATAGTTGGAAAGCGCATGGAACGATTCACAGCAAGAAAACTGGCAAGAGACCTTGAAAGAAGACAAACCTCCACACTTATCAAGGAGGTTACAAACACGTGAAAGTACTTTGGAGAATGCGGTCGCATCTGCCTATGAAGTAAAGTTACGAAGGATTACAAAGAAAGGAAGAAAAACACTAGCAGTTGCAATAGACCTGGGGGAGATGCCTACAACAAAGTCCAGTTCTCGCTTCTCGTGGAACTATTCCTCGACTATGGAGTCAGCAGGACACTTGCACAATGGATTGCAACAGCACCAGAAGCGAACCGTCATCTTACGATTTGGAGACTGGACGCCTGCACCTCAAACTCTCTATGGGGTTACCTCAAGGTTCTCATCTCTCCCTAGTTTTATACAATGTTTACACTAAAGGCATTGCAGACCGCAATAGAAACGGATTGCTTGAGTGTTAACATTCGTAGATACTGGTCTGATCTACATCTACAAAACGTCAAAGAATGCTCAAGACACAAAGAAAGCAGTCAGTGGTGTCAAGAAACTGGATCGTCCATCAGCCCTACGAAACCGCAGACATTGTTCAATACTTTCAAGAACAAAACATCAGGACAATTACCTCACTGATTTTCTTCAATACCAAACTGAATGAACTGACAATGCACGCTGTTTCGTGTGCGCCAAAAGCACTCTGTCCATACAGAACTAAGTACGGGAAATGTTTTTCTTTTACGCGAAGTGTCCCCCATGTACTGGCACACAATAAACATTTTATATACGTCGTGTGTTATTCTGTAAATATTATGTCTTCTGCGTATACATCACTTTGCAAACAAAAAGTCAAATGAGAATACAGAACATCTAGAATAAAACCCCAGATGAAATGAAATACAAATGGGAGGAAACTGACGAACATATAACTCCTGGTAGATACCGGTATCTCGTAATCTGATTGTTTCCCCTCGGTGATCGCGGAAAGTTGTAACTTAAATCCTCTGCCTTTTCGTTTTTAAAAAGAATGCTATCCCAGAAAAAGGCTGGTGTGCAATACCGGAGTATGTTTGTTGAGTTTTCAAAAAAAAAAAATAGAGGTGCCACCTGAGAAGCAAAGAAAATCATGAAAGAGCGAAACAAGCTACATTTTCTTGTGGAAAGTAGAAAATATAAAAAGATAACTCTTAAGGCACAAGTGCTGAGGGCCAGTTCTTGGAATGAATTCGCAAGGGACTAAAATTACAATAAACTAATAAAATTCCAAGGATAAGTACAGAAGGCACATTTTGAGAAGCATTTATTATTCCCCACTCACCCGCTCAAGCACATAACTGTTAGTTAGGCAGAATTATCTACCACTGCAGACACGAATGCTTATCTCCCCCTATTTCTTCAATCTAAGACATAAGAGAAAGCTTTGTTTGTAACTGAATATTTCTTGCAGTCATTGCAACACCAAGCTGCTCTGTAAGTTGCTGGATTGGTGCTCGGTACTTATCCTTGGAATTTATTAGTTTATTGTAATTTAGTCCTTTGCGGATTCATTGACATAATGATTATAAGTATAATGGTAAAAATGATAAAGATGGTAATAATAACAATAATGACATCAGTATTGTTGCAATGATGTAATGATGGTGATGATGATGACAGTAATGGTAATAATGATATGATCATGATAGGGATACAGTAATAATGGTATTAAGTAATATTGGTAATGAAATTAGGTGGAAAGGAGTTGAAATGCTAAATGAATAACAGCAGACAGTACCGTGGATGATGATAGTAATGACAGTAGCGATGATAAGTGCAGCACACTAGCAAAAACAGCAGCGTCCGGAAAGGGATGGAAACAATCAACGATAAAAGAGCTAGCATTTCTATTTATTATGTGTGTGTGTGTGTGTGTGTGTGTGTGTGTGTGTGTGTGTGTGTGTGTGTGTGTGTGTGTGTGTGTTGGGGGGGGGGGGGGGGAGGGGAAGGGGGGTGTGTGTGGGTGTGTGCGTGTGTTCCATTTGTAATGTCAGCCTCACTCATTGGTCACCCCCACCCTCACCCCCAGCCACCGCCATCCCCACCAACACCACTACACCCATCAATACATAAGGGGGGTGGGGGTGTGTGTGTGTGTGATGATTGATGTAGCAAGTGTGGAGAGACTCAGAGAGTGTAGGGAAAGGGAAAAAAGGACGATAGCTGTAACTTATGTCTGAGGTAAACAGCACAGACTAAGGAGGTTACACAGACCTGTCAGTAAAGACAAATCGTGATGATTTCGACAGAGTAGTGTCCCTTAGACTTGGGTGGTTAATCGGCATGGCTACGAAAATGAAGAACGGCGGACATCATTGTGCAGCAACAAACTGCACAATTCTATATGGAAAAAAAAGACTGTAGACAAAAATCTTTTTTTTTTTTTTTATTACAGATTTCCGAAAGACCAAGCAAGGTATAGTTAGGTTCAACATGGGAATTAGTAGATTTATACACACGCATAGACCATGTCTGTTTCTTAGCAAATGAAAGTTACGTTAAGAGTAAAGACCTTTTCTGATTTAGATCTGAATGTATGAAATAAGCTTTTGTGTACACACAGTAACACAAATGAAAAAGTGCTTAAGTGTGCACACACACAATTACATGTGTGCATGCATGTATGCATAGGATATGGGTGAGAGGGTGGGTGAATGGGTGAACGAATTGGGAAGGAGAAAGAAGCACCATATAGATAGATCTGTTCACAAATAGACTGGGTAGTGGGTCTAACGACACTGACATAAACATACGCGTACGTCTGAGCACATATCAATATATGATGCATGTGTGCGCATTCGCGCGCATGTGGCGCAGGGGGGGGGGGGGGGGGGGGGGGTGTCTCCTCCTGTGTGTGTCTGTGTGTGTCTTGTGTGTGTGTGTGTGTGTGTGTGTGCGCGCGCACGCGCGCGCGTGTGTGTGTGCCTCTGCGTGTGTGTGTGTGTGTGTATGTGTGTGTGTGTGTGTGGGGGGGGGGGGGGGGGGGGGGGGGGGGGGGGGGGGGGGGGGTGGGGGGGTGTGTGTGTGGTGTGAGGGGTGCACGCGAGTGTGTGTGTGGGGGGGGGGGGGGGGGGGGGGGATGGGGTCTGCCTTTGTGTGTGTGTGTGTGTGTGTGTGTGTGTGTGCCTGCCTTTGTGTATGTGGGCCTGCCTCTGTGTGTGTGTGTGTGTGTGTGTGTGTGTGTGTGTGTGTGTGTGTGTGTGCGAGTGTGTGTGTCAGTGTGCGTGCATAATTGTATGGTGGTTGTTATGCAATCATACACATCACATGCGCGCGCGCGCGCGCGCGCGCGAGCACACACACACACACACACACACACACACACACACACACACACACACACACACACACACACACACATATACACGTCTTTGAGTTTGTGCAAGTAGACCTGCAACATGCACAATGGGAGCGGATTGTCAGCAGGGCGGGTTGTCAGGGGTAAATGTCCAGAAGTGAATCTCTACGATGGGCGATTTGCCTGGGGTGAACTGTCTGGGGGGTGAACTGTCTTGGGGGTGAACTGTCCTGCTCCAAAACCGTGCTTGCAGTTGTGCATACATGTCTGCGTATGCACATGTGTGTATGTGTGGGGTGTCCCTTTGTGTATTTGTGTACTTGCATGCGTATGTGTGTGCACGTGTGTCACCGTGTGCATGCATGTGTATGTGCACGTGTCTGCGCATATGCATGCATGCGTGTGTGTGTGTGTGTGTGTGTGTGTGTGTGTGTGTGTGTGTGTGTGTGTGTGTGTGTGTGTGTGTGTGTGAGTGTACCTGTGTGTGTGTGTGTGTGTGTGTGTGTGTGTGTGCGCAGTCATGTGTGTATGCATTTGTGTATGCATCCAAATGCATGTGTGTATAACATGCATACATGCATGCATATGTGTATATGTGTGCGCACACATGTGTGTGTTAGTGTGTTTGTGCATGAGCTTCAATGTGTGTGTGTGCGCACATGTGTGAATGCATATGCATGCGGTTAAATGAGTGCAGTTTGTGTGTGTGTGTGTTCATTTGTGTACGTTCCTGTGTGCGTGCGTGTGAGCGTGTGTGCGTGCGTGTGTGTGTGCGTATTTATGTACATGCATGCATGTGTATGAGTTGCATGTGAATGTATCAGTGTGTTTTAAACCTAAAATATGCTACTTTGAATGCAACAGCAAATACTAAACCTGAATACTTTAACCCCACCCAGAGCAAAGGGAAGTAATCGATATTTTGGCTTGTAACAGAAGATAGTAAGGGAAAGAAGGCAGTGAACTATCTGTGTATACTTAGTCTGTGGTAAACAGTGGGAGGTATGGTAGTATGCGTGTGTGTAGGTGGAGGATATTGCAGGCTAGTGTGCAGGTGGTCTTTGTAGAGGTGGGCTAATGGTGGAATGGTGCATACTACTTGTGGATGTTGATGCCATAAGGATGGAGGGTGCCCAGTTTGGCAATAAGATGAGATTCCTGGATGAGACGTTCCAAGTTGTCACTCTGTGATTGCCAAAGTGCCGGGACTTTGACATGGTCGATCTTGTGTTGGGCGTGGTTGAAGCGTACAGCGACTGGTTTGGGCCGATGGTGGCGGATGTCAGTCAGGTTTTAAGAGATGTGCGTCTCAAGTGTGCAAGATGTCTCACCTACATAGATCTTACCACACAGCTGGCATTGGATGGCGTACACATTGTTGTGGCTCTGACAGGAGAAAGTGTCTTTGGGGCCATGTAGGATGGTGTCTGGTCTGGTGAGAGGGCAGATTTTGCAGTTGAGTTTTCAGCAGGGGAAAGTGACTGGTGGCTTAGGTGTGGAGATTTTGTTCAGCTTAAAGCGCACCAGTAGGTCTTTGAGGTTTTTGTCACGTTTGAAAGTGATCATCGGTTTGGTCTCAAAGGCAGGTTTATGATTTTCTACTATGTGCCAGTTAGACTTCAGGATCCTGCAGATGAGCAGTGTGTGAGGATGGAAGAGAAGGCAGGGCGGTGGGTCTGTCTGTCTCTTGGGAGGCTTAGTTTCCAGAGCAGACAATCTGGATTTAGCTGCGGTGCGGCTGAGAGTATCATTAATGACAGCGCTGAAATAGCCACGGTTGATGAAAGACATTTGACAGCTTGTACAGTGAAATCTTCTTCGCTGGAGCAGAGTCTGTGTAGGCGAAGGAATTCAGAATATGGAATACTGTCTTTAGTGGATTGGTGGTGGTAAGATGTGTAGTCCAGGTTTGAGTGCGCATCAGTGGATTTATAGAAGATTGAGGTTTTAAGCAGTCCATCTTTAAGGGAGATAGTGATATCCAGGAAGTTAAGTGACTGTGAAATGGTGTAGGTGAATTGGATGGATGGATGGAAAGTCTGAGCGAAGTTGAGGAAATTGCAGAGGTCATGTTCTGGCATGGATGTGGCTCCCAGTCCATCATCGACGCATCTTTGTAGAGCTCTGGTGTTGGGCCTGTGTAAGAGGTTAGCAGGCGGTGTTCTAGGTGTCCCATGAAGAGGCAGGCGTAGGATGGTCCCATTTTGGCTCCCATAGCAACAGCACTGATTTGTGAGAATGTGTGGTTGTTGCATTCAAAAGTGTTGAATTCTGCAAGTCTGACCAGTGTTGCTGTGGGAGGGTGCTGCTGGTTTGGGGGGGGCCGTTTGACCAGTGAAGCTGTGGGAGGGTGTTGTTGGTTTGGAGGCCGTTTGTTAAGAAAGAACGTGAGGGCCTTCAGTCCATCAGCATGAGAGATGGAAGTGTAGAGGGAGACAACATCAAGTATAAAGAGGAGGCTGGTTTGGAAAGTGGGATCTGTGCTGTTTGAATTAATCATGTTGAGTGTGTGTGTGTAGTGTCTCTGAGGTATGTGGGGAGGCCTTGTACTATGGGTTGGAGGAAAGAGTCTAAGTACTGTGAAATGTGTTCTGTAGGACAACTGCATGCAGATACAATGGGTCTGCCGATTCGGTGAGTGTCGCTCGACGTGTGCGGACGTATTTTGTCACGCTCTCAACGGTCCGAATCTGAGCTGTGAACTCAGTCGTACGCTTGCCTACACGCGCTAACCGCGACAGCGTCTGTTTCGTTTTTTTTTTTTTCCCTGACGTTCCAGTTTATTTCTTGAAAATGCAAGCTTTTTCTACAGTAACTCCCGTTTTCCTCAAATCAAAGAACATTCCGCATCACGACAAGAATCGGCCGTCCGTATTGGAAATGTGTTTGGCGGCGGAACGAGTCGCTGGCCAGGGCTCCATCATCGGAGCTCAGAACATTGGCAGCTTGTGGCGTATTTACCCCGCCACCAAGGAGGCACGGATGGCAATCCTTGTCCAGAGTTTGCGGATGAGGGACACTACGCTACAGGTATGCAGAACTAACCCCTATGTCCTCCACAGTGATACAGGTGAGGAAAAGCCCTCTACAAAACTATGGATTGACAACATCCCAATCTCGGTCGCAGACTCGGAAATCGAGCATTCACTTGTCAAGCTCGGTTGCGAACTGAGATCAGACATTAAGATGGAGAGAGCTCGCGACGCAGACAACAAACTGACTCGATTTGTAACGGGTCGCAGGTTTGTTTTTATAACTGTCCCCTCTACTCCTCTTGATAAATTTGTGAAAGTCAGCATTTTTTACAGCTAAATTGTTCCACAGAGAACAAAAACAGCAGAAAAAAGTCATGTGTTCACGCTGCAAAAGAGGTGACGCCGAATGTAAACTAACAGACAGACAGACAGCGGACGGACAAATAACGGATGGACGGACTGGTGAGCATACTATGGACAGACAGACAAACGGTAAAAAGAATGGTGTCAAAAAGACTGGTGTAAAAGAAAAGCTTAGCACTAGTGAAACAGTGCAGTCCACTGGCAAAACTGTCGACGGGAATGACCGGGCACGTCCTCTGTCCCGTCAGACCACCCTTCTGTCCTCCCTGGACCGCTCTCCCCCCGCAACAGGTCAGCTACCCCCAGCAAGCGGCGCCTGTCCAGACACCGACACACAGCCCGGGAGAGGGAGCAGGAAAGTATCGGCGCTGTGACCGTGGGTCGGATGACTCGATGACAGCAGATTTTGTGGACTCTGAGTCAGAATCCACACCGGTTTGATCGGGGGAAAATAGATCAGGGTTACTATTCGTGACTACCAACGGACAATGGCCTGGAAATGTATTATGGACTATGAGTTTGAACAGTGTTTATCTGATTGAAATTGCCGATAGATTAATAAAATAAAACTGAACTTTTCTATCCATGGATAAAATGAATATTGTTTCACTAAACGTTAGGGGTTTAAAAAACAGGTTTAAAAGGAAATCATTGTTTGCATATTTCAAAGAAAAACGTTTTGA
>JADBJO010013387.1:47500-52701 GCA_016801955.1 Conus betulinus | reverse complement strand
GGTGTCATGACAAAATGTTCTTAGTCCTGGCCCCCAATTTGGGAGTCAATGGTGGATGGGTTGCTGAGGATCCAATGTAAATTCAAACAAAATGGCTTCTTCACACAATCTAATCCATTTCTCCCATGTCCAGACCTGTTTACCCTTAAACTGCTATTGGTTTACTTTTCAACAAAAATGGTTGTATTTTTTACAAATGTGTGTACACCTTCCTCATTATTTTCTTCCACATTTTTTCACACTTCTGTAAAAGCGGTAGGTGGTGGTGTGGTGGGTGGGTGGTCCCGAAACTACGATCTTGACAGTGATTGGAATGCGGAATAAAAGACAAACAGACAGGTTTCAGGGCTGCGTGGCTGGCGGTGGAAGGAACTGAACTTTTATCTGCTGTCAGCTTGTTTGCGGGCCAGAAATAGTTTCCAGTTCTTGCAGGCGAAACTGAAACTTTGGAAAGACTTTAAAACGGCTCTTTCCTCACCGAATGCCGGCCAAAATGCCAGTCAGAACTCTTTCGGAGAGCTACGAAGTTGGCTGACAGGGGGATCAAGGTGTCTCCACACAAGCAGCTTAGCTCGTCATGAGGAGTGATCAGATGCTCGGGCCTAGAATGGGTTTCTGAGGCAGAGATCAAGAGCAAATTAGGACCACAGCGAGTTACTGATGTTCACCGTGTGACCATTTGGAAAGGATCCGATCAAATCCCAACTTTCACTCTTTGTGACATTTTGCACACCACCACTGCCACAGACGATCAGAGTTGGTTATGTAAGTGTCAGGATAGACGTCGATGTCCCACTTCCGATAAATGGCTTTCGTTGTCAGACATTTGGCCAGGATCGCGACAGATGCTCGGGAGAGGAGATTTGTGGTCACACCTAGCTGCAAAGCAGTCTACGAGGGGCCTTGCTCTTTGCGCCCTGTGCGGTGGCAGCCACCCCTCCTTCTCAAGGGACTGCCCGAAATGGAAATGAAGAAAAACTGATAGTAGTCAGAAAGTTTTTAATTTATCCTACTCAGCAGCTATCAAGAATGTTAGAGAGTGTCTGCTGTCTGAAAGATATGTCCTCGCCATCCAAGTCGGTAAAGGTAAACATCTAGCGGTGGGCTAAAGCGTTTAACTCACCACTTCACCTGGTCAGCGCGCCCATGGCGGAGCATTAAAACCGCCACATCATAGACCAGCCAGCAGTCCGAACCCTCTGCTGGTGGGCATTCTGGGAACACCCCCCCCCCCCCCCCCCCCACAGCGGAGGAAACGTCGGGATGGTGGAACTGTCACTGGGCCTCTGCCTGCTGGCCAGTGAGCAGGGGGGACTGGAGACCCTGCCGAAAAAAGCAGCCGTAGCAAAACCCATTTCTTTTTCTGTACTACAGATACCGGATGACGATCGGAGTGGACTGAAATGTGTGTCGCTGTTCCATCAGTATGGATAATACGATATTCCACAGCTCCACTGTCAACACCCAAAACCTGTGATGACTGCCCTCCAGGAGATGCAGATCTACCTAAAAAAAAATCTGTTACTTTTTGGCTTCAATATTCTTTCAAAACCAGCACAGCCTTCTGCAGCTGCAGTAACTAGAAGTAGTCTTGTAATCATCCACAAATGTCTCTTGTTCAGCTCTGCCCATCTTAAGAATTCTCTTTAGCCTTTTACCGCTAGAATTTGCATAAAAAGGTAGCTACATATTCTTCATATTTACACCCGTTTGTATCTGTCAGTCGACAAGAGCTGGTCAGCCTGATTGAGGAACTTCAATGACCTGTTCTGCCGTTGGGTGATTTTAATGGCTACAATCCTCTTTGGTGTAATGTCGTTACTTCATCCAGGTCTCCTTTTTTTCTATGTGTCTTTTAGAGCTGGACTTGACTTCTCTGAATGATGGATCTCCGACATACTGCCGTTCTTCCACACGTACATTTTCGTGGACAGATTCGTGAATATGCGATTCCTCGCTTGTCCACAGCTATAAGCGGTGTCCTCATGACGATTTGCATGGACCAGTTTCCAACTGTCTTAAAATGCAACTTTACTGGAACACCTCAATGTTCAAAAAGCTTACTGGAACCTTTTTTTTAAGGAAATGTCTGGAAAAAATGATCGAAGAAGTTCTGCATAATCCGGACTCTGCAAAAAGCCTCACAGATATCTTAAAACGCGCTAAAGACACTATTCAGACATCATCCTACAACTTCAAATGCCCAAAACACTATGCTATCACACAAAATAAATACAAAGAGGCTCAACGCTCAAAGCTCGAGCCCATCAAAACCTGCCACCCAAATCAAGACTTACTTTCAAAATAACAAAAAGCCAGTCTTGCAGAGACTTATGTTCTAAGCTGTCTTAAAACTTGTCAGATAACAAAAAAGAATGGAAAATAATCAAAGGTATCGAAAGACAAAACACCAACCTTCTGGTCATCACCTCAAAGTTGCAGGCGCTGTAATTACCGAAACACAAGCTGTTGTCAAATCTGCTGGCCCCTGCTATTGTAACAAATCTTCCTCAATTAATAACTCTGCTGTTTGTTACGAAAAATTAAAAAAGAAAAACACAATAACAAACAACTGTAACTTTTTTCTGACAATGCTGAACTCTATAACCTGCCCTTTTCACTTGATGGACTGAATCAGCTCTGCAAACTGATTCTGCTCCTGGCCTTGATAACATTCACTACCAACTTCTGAAGCATCTGCTGTCTCCAGACCCTTCTGAAATGACACAATCAGACCTGGACCACCCTCATGACATAAAGCCTTAATTATTTTGATTCCCAAAAAAGGGCTTCACTAACCTGTCTAATCATTGTCCAGAAACTAGGACCAGCTCCGTCATAAATAAATGGAAAGATGGTCTTCTCTCGTATGATGTGGAAGCTGGAAAGTGATAGTCATTTGGCCAAAGGACAGTGCGGTTTCTGCAAGTATCATTTTACACGTGACCATTTACTCCGTCTCGAAGCCACCGTCTGTAACACCTTCATTAAGGAACAACATGTGCTTGCTATCCTTTTTGATAACGTGGTGAAGGCTTATGACACTACTTGGAAGTCTGGTATCCTTACAGATTTCCATAATTTGGGTTTTCGATGCCCCCCCCCCCCCCCCCCCCCCCCCCCCCCCCCCCCCCCATACACACACACCGTTTTTATATTCAATACTTTCTGGCTGACGGGCAGTTCCAGGCCTGAGCTGGCACCAAGCACGCTGGTATCCACGAGCTAGAATCATGTGTATCCCTGGGGAACATCATCTTTCCTGCTCTTTTGAGCACAAATATTAATGAGATAGTCAGCTTTGTAAATCAAGGTTCTGTGTCGTCTCTGTTTGTCGATGACTTTGCACTCTATGAAGTTGGAGCCCAGCTATGCTGGTGTTGTACGCACACTTCAACTTTGCATAGATAAGATCCCACAGTGGGCAGAGGAAAGTGGGTTTACGCTTTCAACTACTAAACCCAATGAATCCATTTCCATAGTTTTTAACGGTACTTTTGTTGACTATGAAACTGGTCTGAATAAATCAACCATGCCAGCTGTGCAGAAAACACAGATTCCATGAAATCTTGTACAGAAATGTGAAACCCGAGTTCCTGAAATAGATAAATATATTTTTTTTATCTGATCAACGATTTTATGGCAGAAAGATTTTAAAACAATTTTCGGTCATGTTGTTAGAAAATCTGTTTTATTTCATGGGCTTTTTCTAACGTCTGTGTAGAGAGTGACTATGACAAGGTGACAGCCATGATATGGCCATTTGTGGTCGGCTGGGCTTTAAACATGAACTGAATTGAATAAAACACATATATATACACCCGCGAACATGTACCCCACCTCACATACACAAAGTTTATCGTGTCCTGGATTTCATTTTCAGATCGCTGTGATGCGGTTCAAAAGTTCCCATCCATTTTACAATGCACCCTGATCAGCAATCATTTCACAATCAGCTTTCAATGCACCCTGATCAGCTATCATTTCACAATCAGCTTTCAATGCACCATGGTCTGCTATCATTTCACAATCAGCTTTCAATGCACCCTGATCAGCTATCATTTCACAACCAGCTTTCAATGCACCCTGATCAGCTATCATTTCACAATCAGCTTTCAATGCACCCTGATCAGCTATCATTTCACAATCAGCTTTCAATGCACCCTGATCTGCTATCATTTCACAATCAGCTTTGAATGCACCCTGATCTGCTATCATTTCACAATCAGCTTTCAATGCTCCCTGATCAGCTATGATTTCACAATCAGCTTTCAATGTACCATGGTCTGCTATCATTTCACAATCAGCTTTCAATGCACCATGGTCTGTTATCATTTCACAATCAGCTTTCAATGCACCATGGTCTGCTATCATTTCACAATCAGCTTTCAATGCACCATGGTCTGCTATCACTTCACAATCAGCTTTCAATGCACCATGGTCTGCTATCATTTCACAATCAGCTTTCAATGCACTTTGGTCTGCTATCATTTCACAATCAGCTTACAATGCACTCTGATCTGCTATCATTTCACAATCAGCTTTCAATGCACTTTGGTCTGCTATCATTTCACAATCAGCTTACAATGCACTCTGATCTGCTATCATTTTACAATCAGCTTACAATGCACCCTGATGTGCTATCATTTCACAATCAGCTTTGAATGCACCCGGATCAGCTTTTATTTCACAGACAAGCAGGTCTTGTAATTCTGATTAATTTATATCAACGTGTGTAAACTGTTTGAAAGAGTTTTCTTTTAAGACTTCACTGAACCCGTTTTTGCCTGTCAGTTGTTTCAAGAATGGATCATCTGCCAACTCCCCCCCCCCCCCTCCACCCCCCACCTCCGCTCCCTAGCCCTCATTCCGTAATCACATTTATTTTCACTCGCCATCGTGTATTCATAAAATCTAAGTCTGTCACCAACTTAAAAGTCAAAAGCCCCCAAGAAGAGTGATTTGCAAAGAGCTGCCATACTGACGAAACTAGATACAAAAATGCAGCACAAAATTGAGAGCAGGGACCAATTTCAGTCCTTCAATGATTAAAGCTATACTCTGTTTTTCTATGTAATACAGACGACATGTGTACATCATAGGAACATGACAACACAAAATAATTGGCACTTCTTTCGATGGCGGACGACTCTACTTTCGCTTTTATACCACTTTCCAGGAAGTCTGCGTTTCCAGGTGAA
>JADBJO010013387.1:27500-42500 GCA_016801955.1 Conus betulinus | reverse complement strand
TGCCAAACAGCACCTGCTTTGGTTATAATGACATGCTAATACAGGAGTGAGTGAAGAACTCGCCCTGTCACCATCCGGCAACATGACTTGGAATAAGGAGCAGGAAAGACTAATCTTGGTCTTACACTAAAAGAAAAATCATGAATGAAGCGCAGAACTCAGTTTAACTTTAATCATAGTAGTGCTGAATTATTCTACAACAACAACAACAAAAGAAAAATGTTAAATGATGTAGGGAACAATATACAGTACATTAAAATCAAGTAGGGTAACTCTTGCTCCCATGATGAAATAAACACATGCCCACAACTCCAAATGCTCGGCAATTAGGTGTCATAAACAGCATTCATTTGGAGTTACCGGTGTATGTTTATTTCATGATGGGAGCAAAAGTTACCCTACTTGATGGTTACTTAATTCTACAGTAGTTTCAGAGTTGCTGGTTGAGGAGAGTTCCGTATAGCTGCTGTGAAAATGGGTTATGCTGAGAATTTTTTTTTTTATATAATTTTTGTCATACGGTTTTGTAAAATGAATAATGTGTTGTACACAACCGGAAAGCTGAATGAATGTTATTACAAACTGATGCAAAAGTTGGTGATGATGTCTTTGAGAAACTAACATACTAAATAACAAGATCAATAATACAAGTATGCATGTATGTTTTCTAGTTTGAAAAAAAAAATTGGAAAAAAAAAAAAAAAACGCTTACTTTCTCTTCTTGTTTTCATCCATGAATGTATTTTAGAATAATGTCTAATTCTGTACCTAAAATACGACCAGCGTTCATAAAGTCTGAACAACAATTTCAATTCTCAGGGAAAGTGTTCACCCAAAGCTCCAAATCACAAAGTTGAAATCTACCCAGGCATACTCAGCAAGCAGCAGGACGTGACTACGCTCTTGTGAACTATCTGCACCAAAGTTCTCATAACGTGGATGATTATCAGCTTCACCTGGATTCTCAAGTCCCCATCATTTAAAATCAACTCAGCAATATGATTCAAACAGTAATTTGATAACTTCTCTGAGCTTGGGGCTTGAGAAAGTCAGTGCATTAGCACCTTTTTTTTTTTTTTTTTTTTTTTTTTTTGATAGCAAAGAACTGGACAAGGTGTGCTGATCACCAACTGACTGCACCTATTTATCCTTTGAAAATGAACAGACCTTACTTCATCATCCCTACATGCTATGATTTTATCAATATCACACACTTCCTCTCACCCACTGTCCTTAAAAAAAAAATCCTTGAATACAATTTCAAATACGGGTATAAACTTGTACACCATTTTGGACAGCAAGTACAGTCTACAAACGTAACTGGCTGAAAAATGGAAGTATTTACTCCTCTTAACCAATCGACATAAGCATTTCCGGCATACCGGAAATACACTTAAACCCTTCTGGTGATACGGAATGCCTGAAAAATCAAATACTCATCATTTACAAGCTAAAATTCAACAAGTCAATGAAGTCATGCAATCGAACCAGATGGGTCTCAGGGATCTGCAACTCAGTGTAGAGGAATCAAGCCATGTCACCTGGAATAGTGTAACTTGCGTTAAGAACACTTGTATTATTTCCAATAAGCTACATCAATGTGATTATTTTACCACTGATTTACCAGCAAAAGTAAACACTGCCTACCAGAATTCTTTGCTGACAATCAAGCAGTAAACTGAGGAGTCTAACTGCCAACCTGAATTTTCCGAGTTTCGTGCTATGATTTAGAGGTTTCCTTTTAAACCTAAAGGTATTGCCCTCACAACATTACGCTTATTTTGTGAATTACACTCTGGTTTGAAGCATTCATCGCAAAAAGGGACTGTTGACATCACTGACTGCAGAAATTATTTCATTTTATCTCCTTTTCTGATAACACAGATTTTAATGACAGTTCTGATACCTGCATGACACCTTCATAACATACAAAACCCTACAACAAAGAGACATCAACTGCTCTAAACATGTATATGAGAATCCCACTTGAAGTATGATTTTTGTTACATACACATAAACTACTATCATCAGGTAATACATTACACATCGCCATACAGTGCAACAAGAAATGTCCATGAATCCAGATTTAAAGTCAAATCATATCACTGGTTTTAGTATTAAGGTGGATATTCACAAAGAAATCAAACAAGTGGACATATTACTTCATAAACTAAGAAGTTGAGGTAAACCAGACATCTAACAAAATGCTGTTTCCATACTGCATTACACAACTGAAGTAGTTAAAGCCCCATAATGCTCGGAGTTGTCTCAATGTAGGCCAACAGAAAAACAACTGAAACAGACCTAACTGAATCCTGCAAAACATGGTCTTAAAACATACCATTCAATATGTACATTTCATAAGAGTAAAAGCCTTTATGATTCATACAATCATGATGATTTTTCTTACACACTGAACTGAACTTGTATGAACATCTTGGCATGATTCAAACAAACTGTAACCCAATCATGATGACAAAGTGACAAGGAAGAACTGTACATGAACCAGCTGAACTGTGTTACATGATTTTCATATACAGCAAGTTTATCTAGTGTTAAACTCCCTACCACAATCTTCTTCCTTACCACTGGCACGCTAGCTTCTCCTTTAAAATTTGTGCAACCTGTATGTTTAAAAAGAAAAATTAAAATCATGAATAAAAAAAATCAGTCCATTAACAAAACGAAATTTCTATCAATTTTAATGGAAAAGTAAGCATTCAATAAATGACATCTGAAAATAACAGCAATCGATAACAACAAATGCTCGTGTATTAGAAAAAAAATTGGGAATGCTTTCTGGAGGGGGGAGGGGGGTGATAGGGGAGGCTGTTTTTATTTTGTCCCAACAGATTAATAAGAGAACCTGGAAACAGTTGGAGAAGGAAAAGAGAGTGCAAGACAGGCAAAAAGAGACTATGAAGCAGAGAGCTTCTCCACGTGCTAGTATGTCTGGGAAATGAGAATGGGGGACTTACTGAGCATGTATCGCACAAAAGACAGAAATAATATCAAATGTTTATGAAATACATAAGGTTGCTAAAGACAATTCATATGCTGCTGTGAAAAAAAAACTCACAAAAGAAAAAGTGCAATATTCATTTTACCCCATCCCATCCCCCACTCAAAAGCCTCCCAATCCACACAAGAGAACAGCCTTGAAAACATTTCAGATTTCATGCATGTCAAAACTGAAACTGGGAGGAGCAAAAATAAAAGAACAGCATTTTAACACCAGTCTGTCATACTCAACTTAATGATTGAACAAAAAAAAAAAAGAAGAATGAATGAACAATACATCTCACATGACCTACAACGCTTAAAAAAAAAAAAAAGTAAAGACTAATGCAAATTTTAAACAAACACATATTGAAAAAAACACACACACACACACAACAGCCTGAATAGTTTGTGACAAGACTGGGTGCTGGTGGAATATCTCTACTGACACTGCTGCTGTTCATCAGTGTGCTTCACCTTGGAGAAGTCAAACTCCTTTCCTGTTATTCTCTTGTAGGTTTCCAGCACATCATCACAAGTGGTCTCAAAGTGAGTGGTGGCATCATATGACTTTGTGATGTAGACCTGCAACACACGCAGCCTTATGAAATGCACTGATCTTTAATTCACAGTGGCTCAACCACAGTATGATCAACACAGGTGAACAAAGAAAAACAAATGGAACTTAGGGAATGAAAGATGACAACCTGAAACGGCATAAAGTCTGATGAATAGGGATTTTCTTCACACTTACCTGTCCAAATGCCTTACTTGCCTAAAACAATTCAGTTTTCTCTTTTTCTTAAACCTTGGACATAAGCTCTCTCCCAGTTCGAATGCTTTATTATTGATCAGCAAGTGTTCATACAACTTTGCATTTTCTCTCAGGAAAAGACCACTCCTTCTCTGTCCCAAAATTCGAGAGAACTGATACAGCTAGCCTCGACACTACAGTCGCCGTCTTTGCAGGGCTCAATGGCACAATCCATTCAAGCCAATATTTCCTCTCTGCTAGACTTCAGAATCTGCATATCCCATTGTCCACCAGTGCCTACATTAGATCAACATAGGACTTGTGTAGTATGCACCGGCTGCTCACCCCTTCACTTCCTGTAGCTCTTTCTAGAACTGGCCAACCTTGACATGGTGTGCAGTTTGTTCACTTTGCACCGACAATCAGCCAGTTTTTGCAAGAGTAGCAGCCGATACTCCATACTTCACTGCTTCAGCCAGTCTCAGATATGGTGGAGACAGGCCAGCATCTCCCCCAGCACGTTCTGCGACCCCTACCCCTGGTCAGCCAGTTTTGGAGGAGACGCTGGATTCCAGAGTTTCTGGTAGACCTGGAAAAAGCAAGACTCTTGCAAACGGCACCAGCTTGGAAAGCTGCCTACAAGGCGTGTCTCCAAGGGAGGTTCCTGGTGCGAGTGTGTGACCCCCAGCCAGTGTCAACAGAGAGGACAAGTTGCAACCTGACCTTTTGAAAGGCAGGCATGGTAAGAATGCAAGTGCATCGGAGACAGACGACCGAGAGGAATATGAACGAGACGAAGTGGATATGGATGAGTATTAGGATGATAATGAGATTACCGCAGCCCTTGAAAGTTTGTTCTCTCGAAGTCAGAGACTGATAATCCTTGGTCTGTTATTTCCAGGACTCTCTCTGATACCTATTTTCCTGCTCCTGTTGCTCGAACAGTTTGGATTCGTTCCTCCTTTTCAGAGAAGACTGGCACTGAGGTTACCCGATTCTTAACCTCGCATCTCAAAAAAAGTAGGACAGTTTCACAACCTTTTGAATTCTTCCCTCCTTGATTCCCCCGTTTTGCTCACACTGGTTTTCCATTGGTTACAGCGATTTACCCTGAGGAGATTCTGGTTATCAGGAGTTACCCCACATTTTAAGCCTTTGCCTGCCACACGACTTTGTGCTACATGACTATGTGAACACCATGCCAAGTGAGGTAATTCTGCAACACATATACACTTGCCATAAAGAAACCTCAATAAAAAATTGCTTTTAACTCATCTATTCTGTAAAAGTAATGAAAAAAAAAATTCAAAGGCATCACTCCATTCAAAACAGTCATATTTCCCCATATATGGTGAACTGGTACACGAGATTGGGGTGGGGTGAGGAGGGGTGGGGGGTGAGGGGTGGGGGGTGGACCTATACTTCAGTGTTTTTGATGCTAAAAATGATTTTCCCTAACTTCACTGTACCCACAGAATGTCATGGATTAGGAGCACAGAGTGATTTTCCAAGTCTAAACGTTTGTTTAAGTACCTGAAATTATGCTTTACACTCCACACACACCACACACACATGAAGACCGAGTTTTTTTATGCAAATGGTGTAAGCAGGAGACAAAAGAAAAAAAAAAAAAAAAAAACGAAAAAAAAAAAAAAAAGGAAAGCAAGCACAAAAAGAAAGAAAAGAAAAAGAAGCTTTAAGTTTTCAATGTGTATGTAGGTCACACTGTGTGTGTGTGTGTGTGCGTGCGTGCGTGCGTGCGTGCGTGCGTGCGTACAAGATTTCATTGCGAGCTGCGACTCCGATTTTAGATCTGTGTTTGAACAAACAAGTTTTCATACAGATCAGCTTTGTATGAGCGCCCTCATTTGTTCATGAACTCTGCATGATAATTTAGTTTATTTGTTATTCATGTTTGTTATTTCAGAAGATGATATATTTGCTGATAATTACACAGTCTTTCCAGATAGCAAACTGCTGTTAGGAAAATGACAACTCTAAAACTTCAAAAGAAAACGTGTGTGATTGTGTACTTGGACATTTCTCTTTCTGTTACAACATAGGTTAGAGTTGATCTAGTTGCTTGTGAGTTACCGGCAACATTTAACACATTGAAAAGTTCTGTAACCCCCAAACCCCATCCTACCCAGACAACACACACACACACACACATACAGAGATGTATATAAATATATATATAGAGAGAAGAGAGAGCGATTTCATCACATTCTTCTGATGCTTTGCATATTTTTGAAAAATTAACTAGAATTGCACCATCTTGCATGCACCCAAATCTCATCTGTATGACTCACATGGTTTAAAAGATACTGATTTTTTTTCCTAACCATGTTTAGGTATTTCAAGTTGCCCGTGTCTGCACCAATAAACTAGTTTTTACTGAAATCTGAAAGCTACTTTTAAACATGAAAATAATCATCTTGGATCAATGAGAAAAAACATTCAAATGGAATACAAAGCATTCCGTGTCAAAGCATAGTTAGGGCTGTTTCTGTGCTGTAACAGCTGGTGAGCTATGGACAACACAGTGCGTCAAACATTGTATTATACTCCCGTTTGGCTAAGTATACTTACCATGTCAGACCATAGCATTCAACGGCTGTCAGTCAGCTCTGTCAGGCCGAATTTTTTGTGGCAATGCAGTCATAAGATAGTCACGTGACGCCCCACCCTACTTCCGCCTACGGAAGATGCCGAAGATTGTGTTCCTGTCCCTCATTCAACGAGGCCTGCGCGCAAGGCAACCCCAGGGAACCTTGGCGCTAGAGGGGAAGGTAGGGCGGGCATTAGAGTCTGACATGGTAAGTATACTTAGCCAAACAGGGAGTATAATACAAACTCCCCATTTTGGCGTCGTATACTATAACCATGTCAGACCATAGCATAATTTAAAGATGAAAGGGTTCTCCGAACGCCAGTAGGCTGCCTCCAGAGATGGCGCAAGGGGACAGAGTGCTGGAACACTGTGGAAGTGGCCAGCGCTCTGACCTCATGGGCCCGGGGGAAGGGCCGAAGGTCCTTGTACGCCTGGGCATATGTGGATCTTCCGTATTGGATAGCCACCTCGAGATAGTGCCAGCCGAGATGTCTTTCTTATTATTGGGGTTGATAGAAATAAGAAGACGTCTCTGAGAGGAGCGCCTGGTCGGATGGTGGTGCAGATGGCCGACCTTTAGCCCCGAATGGAGCTAGCAGAGAGGTTATACCCAGGGAAGGGAGAGCGCATCGACCGCATAAGCCCAGGGATCGGGGACGGGAGAGACATACATCAGAAGCCGATGGTTTGAACCGGGAAGGGAGAGCGCATCGACCGCATAAGCCCGGGGATCGGGGATGGGAGAGACATACATCGGAAGCCGATGGCTGAAAGCGGGTCGCAAAGAGGTGGACCATGGGCTTGAACCAGTGTTCCCATACTGCAGTCAGTGTCAGCTTGTTCAGGGTCCACTCTGTGTGCAGAAGAGTCCCTGACCGGCTGAGAGAGTCTGCTAGGATACTGCGTGTCCCCGCTATGTGTCTCGCACCGAGGATGGTTCCCCGTGTGTGGCACCAGCGAAGGAGGCCTCTGTCCACAGTGAGAGGCCGATGGAGTGAGCCCCCCCCCCCCCCGCTTTGCTGACGTAGTGGGCCACCGACGTGTTGTCCGTGAGGAGGAGAACCAGTCGGTGAGACCAGATGTTGGAAGTGGAGAAGGGCCAGCCTGACCGCTTCCAATTCTAAGATATGATGTGGAGGCGTGCCATCTGCGCGTCCCACACCCCCGAGGCGTGGCTGTCCTCCATGTGGGCCCCCCTCAGCCCAAGTTGGAGGCGTCCGTGTAGAGTTCCAGCGACTGAGTTGGGAGAGAGATTGGAACCCCAGTGGTCAGGGTGGATGGACTGAGCCACTCCTCTTTGGCAGCACCGCAGAACCAGTGGCCGAGGGGAATGGTCTGGTCCCAGCGGTCGGAGGTCTGGGACCAACGTCGACGGAACTCCTCTGCAGCTGGCGTTTGGGGACCCAACCCAGTGGAATGAGGGATGCCATGGACTCCATCATCCCTAGGAGAGAGGACAGAGTTCTGGCCGAGGTGTGGGATGCTCCTTGGAGGCGGGACATGAGGTCCACAATCCCGGCGGACCTCTCTGGGGTAGGGGCGACCTGCATGGAGATAGTGTCAAAACTCATGCCCAGGAAGGAGAAAGTCCTGACTGGGAGTGAGTTCTCACTTGTGGAGGTTGGTTACAAACCCCAGAGTGGAACAGAGACTGAGTAGGCGGCTGGTGTTGGCTCAGCACTGAGCCTGAGAGGAGGCTAGAACAAGCCAGTCGTCCAGGTAGACAGGAGTGAATGTCCTCCTGTCGGGCCATGGAGGCCATCTCCTTGACAACCTTCGTGAAGAGGAAGGTGCGAGGGACAGACCAAAGGGAAGAGCTTTGAACTGGAACACTCGACCCAGCCAGACGAACCGGAGGTAACGTCTGTGGGCAGGTGAATGAGGATCTGAAAGTACGCGTCCTTCAGATCTATGAAGGTAGCCCAATCGAGCTGGTGGATGGAGTCCCTGATCTGGGAGGGCGTGTCCATCTTGAATTTGTTGGGTCTGAGGAACTTGTTGAGGGGTCAGACAGGTCGAGGATGGGCCTCCATCCCCCAGAGGGTTTGGGGATCACAAAGAGGTGGGAGTAAAACCAGGGGGTTGGGCTGGGAAATCTCGTTGATGACCCCTTTGTGGAGGAGTTTGAGGACTCCCAGGCGAAGAGCTTCCGCCTGGGCCGGGGGTTGCTGGGGGGGGAACCCATAAGGGGAGGACGTTTGTGGGCCCAAGGTAGGCGAAACCTGTCCTGTAGAACCAGCCACTATCCAGGGGCTGAGGCCCATACGTCGCCACTGGCGGGCATATTGGGAGAGGCTGCCCGCCAGGGGGGGCCGATGGTCCGGGTGTGGGAGGAGGGCCGGCGGGGATATGGTGTAGGGGTCTTGATGGACGGGTTGGGCCCCGATCCGCGTCCTCCCCGGGTGACTCTCCTAGTCACCACCGTAGACGTGACTGTTGGCCGAACCGAAAAATTTTGTTTGTGAGGTTTTGGTTTTGCCTAGGCGGATTCTGTGGGGCGCTTGGCAGGTCCCGCGGTGTGAGATGGGGCCTGTCTGGGATAAGGTCTGGGCCTGGTAGAGGCGGGATAGGAACGCACAGGGGGCCTAGCAGGGCGTGGCTGGGGCCTAGGCGCAAAGGACGCCGCCTGCTTGCGTTTCCTCGACAGATTGGGACATGGCAGTGGTGGAGTAGTCGCCAAAGAGCAATGGTCCTGGCCCGGGACCGCACCGCACCGCAGGGAGGCCTTGAGTGCTGAGGAGAGAGTGGACTGTGCTAGCACAGCGTCTCTCACTACCAACAGGCAATTAAGTGGCTCATGGCTGCGCTGTCCGCCACAGCTGAGAGGTGATGCGAGATCCTGTTAACCAGGTGTCGCATAAAGGGGTCGCTGAACAAGCGAGATTCCGTCTCTTGGTGTGTCTCGGAGGCTGAGTCCGCAGACACTGGGACGGTGCCGTCGTCATCCCGCCGCCCAGATTACCTCCGCCCGCTGCAGGAGCATGCCAAGATTGGGCATGCCCGGCAGTGGTGTGTAGGATGCCCCAGCCGGGCTAGCCGGTCCCCAGTCCTTTAAGGCCTTAAGGGAGATGGATCCCGACGTAGGGGGGAGCCCGGTGGGGGGATCAGTCAACAATCCGCCTGGGAAATGGCAAACTCCCTGGTCGCAGGATTGTCTGCGAATAGTGAGGCGACTGGGTGCCTTCTGCAGGCCCCAAGGAGGTTGCAGACGGGGCCGCATTCGGCACCGGGGGGAGGTCTTGCCCTGGCGGGGGGGGAACGGCTTGTGCACCCCTGGCGCGCGTTGCCGGACCCTCCCAAAGGGAAGTGATGGACTGAGGAGCGACGGTCCTGAGTTTCGATCGCTGGGCTGGGGGCGGCCCGATGATCTCAGGGAACGCCAGGATATCGTTAGAGGGTGGGACCTCCCTCGTCACTAGGTCCGGTCGAAACCGTTCGATGGTGCGTACGTCATATAAGGAGGAGAAAAGTTCATCCTCCTCCTCGTCCTCAGGCTGTGGGGGGTCGTCTTCTGGGAAGGTTGTAATGGGCTTCCTCAGAAGGCAACTGCGCGGGTGCGCGAGGGTCCCGCCCTCGTTGGGTGGTGGGGTGGGGTAGTGAGAGCGGGTCCCTCGTGGCTCTGTGCTCGGCAAGCCAGACTAGGTGTGGGGGAGCCCAGTCTGCCGATCGGACAGCACCCGAGTTAAGAGACCATGGTCAACCCAGATGGATTGAGGCTGGATGCCACATGAGACCATAAGATCTGTTCAGGTTGAGTGTGAGGTTAAGCCACTGGCCTCTGTCGGGGACATACAGCCATGGACCCCGAGGAGTAAGGTGGGCTGTGGCGGCCCTGGGGTCTGTGCAGGGACTCCCCGGGGACCGGGGGTAACCTAGAACACTGGAAAAGGGGGGGGTGGGGGGGTACTGAGAGACCGCGGTCTGAGGTACTCCCCCTGGAGCGTGCCGAACTGCAGGCACGTCCATGGTGTGGGCCTCTGAGGAGGCAGGTGGAGGTGGGAGGAGAGAATCGGTGGCCGAGCCCCCTACCCGCGTGCGCGCTGGTTGGATTGGCTGCGGTCTCGTGTTCCCTCCCCAAGGGGGGTAGGCCAGGTTACCCATGGCCCCGCTGGTAGATCCTCCCCCCGAGGAACGGGACCGCGGACGTTGCCCCAAAAGGGGAGCCGAGTAGGTTGATCCCCCAACGTCCTGTACCCCTAGGGGGAACCTACGACGGTCCGAATGTCGGGTTGGTCGCAGCCGTCTTGTGTATGGACACGGCCGGCGTCAAAACCCGGCGTGTCCATACGCCCAGCATTATAGCCATGCCCATGGTCCTGCCATGACGTGTCTATAAAGCTGTGTCCGGAGACAGAGGGACGCTCTTTGTGCATTTGCAGGGGTGTTGGCTGCACCTGTGCACGGTGGGGCTGAACGTCGTGCAAGCGCGAGTCCCGTTGTGGGGGAGAACTGTGACCCGCGTCTCGTAGAGGCAGCGCCGGGTGGTGATTCCCGCCCAAGCCCGTCACTCGTGCCTGTCCGCGTCTCGGCAAAGGTCCCCGGGGCCAAGGGTCGCATGACGCGGCAAAATAGAGGGAGGTCTCGCTTTGCATTGGAAAGCTAGAAGGCAAGCTGGCCAAGGAGACGTTGAATTTGGATGGGACGATTTAGCTTTACTGGGACCTTTAAGGGGGGGCCTTGCCCTTTGATTTTCTGGGTCGGTCAAAAGATAAACATTTATTGATGGCGCTGCTTGCCCTTTAACTTTCGAACACAGCAGTCGTGCGTCCGGCGGTCGGGTAGAGGAGGAAAGATCCCGCGTCCCCTCTGCGTGAAGGTCGTCTCCATCGACCTCGACCGGCCGTTCTTCCGTGGAAAGAACGGTTTGCTCCGGATTGGAATCGACTCGTGGGTTCTCCGGGAATGTGAGCGAACTCTGAACGTTAGAGTGGCTTGACCCAATGGAGTCCTTCACCATTTTGGCATGGTGCCGAGCAAAACCAGAGCACACAATCGCAGAGAGGAGACATGACGGTCGATCGAGCCAGGGATAGTAAAGTCGATCGGCCGTGCATAGGTATAAATATATAATCAAAATGTACAGGCACAGCGATATAATAAACACAGCACAGTGATATACTAAACACTGCGAGGGGTGGTGAGCGAAATTCACGCGTGTGATGTGCCTGGGGATCAAGAAATGGAGGGAACTGATGACCGGTCTCGCAGCACCGTCACCGAAAAGTGCTGAGTAACACTGTGTGAACGAAGTACAAACGCGATCGTGAAGGTCGATCGTGGTCGCTATGCACATGTTGAAAAACGATAAATGCTGCGATAAAGATGAACAAATGTAGATGACAAACCACGTGTAGCACAGTGGAGTTATTGGAATGAGGCGACGGGAGAAAACCTGACCGGCGCAAGAAAGATGGCGGATGAAACCGACCATGGCGATCATCGCACAAGTAGTGGGGAGATCGTCGCACCAAGGCGCGACTGGGAATTAAAGAGCAAGAAGGCCTTAAAGAGGGGCGCGAGGTCTCGAAAGTCCGGGCAACCCAAGAGTGCCAAAGGAACACGCAAAGGAAACACCAAACACCAAAGCAAACTGCGTGGCGCGGGTAAAATGCCGATCAGGTCGAACCGGTTTACGCTGAAAATACGAACCGGGGCAACGACAATCGCGAAAAATAAATGCTAGAAATGCTAGCCCACCGGTAGCCTCACACAGCAAGGGTATTAAGGGTTTAGCGCAAGCCACAAGTGAATGAGTCAAGAATGCAAACACAAGCAATCTTTACACAAAGGCAAAGTATAGGCAAGACAAGAGCACAAGACTTATCTTTGCTTGGGTGACAGGCTGAAGTAGAATGAGGTACAGGAAGCTAGCATCGGCATCTTCCGTTGGCGGAAGTAGGGTGGGCGTCACGTGACTATCTTATGACTGCATTGGCCACAAAAAATGCGGCCCGACAGAGCTGACTGACTGCCGTTGAATGCTATGGTCTGACATGGTATAGTATATGACGCCAAATGAAAAGTTCGGAAAAAAAAATGTATAGAATTATCACATTCCATAATATGGGACATGTTGAAGAAGAAGCATTGCTCTGCCTTCCATGTATCACAATTTTTCTGCCTTCCATGTGTCACAATTTCATTGATATCTGTCAAATAGTTAAAAAGTTTATGATGCTTCTTCTAACCTTGTTGGTGCATAATGATGCTGACTATGTCTGCAACTGACAGATTTGCATTTCTCTGATGTCTGAAGGCTGGTTTTACCATGAAAATAAATTCAGATCAGTGAGGAAAAAAAATCAGTGATATCTAAATATATAGGGAAGTCAAAGTGCCGATACTGACACTCTTCAATGGTATTGTTCTGAAATTGTAGTGCCCTCATATGGCTCCGGTCCAATTTCGACCATTTTCAAATTGTGATTTTTTTTTTAAACTTCAACTTGTACATACTTTTTTTGAATAAAGGAAATTTTGCTTGACATTTGGAACATGCAGCTTTTTCCAGGTAATGGAAATGCTGTCCTATTAAGACTGGATTTGGCAATGAAAGTAAATTATGATTTTGGATTGGCTGAAATGGGCCACATTTCACTTTCTGGATCATTTTCGCACACCCTATCTTTAAATGGCCATAACCCTGGACGTAATGAAGATATTCACTTTACTTTTTCTTGGTGAAATGTTAGCTTTTTTTAAAAAGTTGTATAAGAATATGAAAAAAAAAGTTGTTTCTCCCTTCAAAATTTTAGCTGCCACTACCTACATTGAGACTTTTGGACTGTTTTGAGTGGAGTAGTTGTAGTAGCAACCAAAGCCAACTTTCCAGAGTAATTGTTTTTTTTTTCCCCCTTTTTCACTCTTTAGATAACATGTTTGATCTCATTTTCTACTCTTTTAAGGGGAAAAAGCAATGTTTCAATAGTGAAACAATTTGAACATGTCTCTTGGTACCTGTGCCAAAGTTCACGGAGGCTACTGTAAATTGGGCCACTGGGGGCTGGTGACTGAACAGAGACCATCCCAGTTACTATACAACAGCCAACATCAAGTGTAGCTAGCTCACTCAGAGACCTTACTCCAACCGGACTCCATCACTCGGCAAAAAGGCCTTCAGAGTGAATTTTGTGTGTGCATCATCATCCTTGTAAAGCCTGGTTATCAATCTTGTTGCCTTTTTTTAAATTCAAAAAAGGGGTTTTCGGGAGTTTGGGCTTTGGGGGCACTTCCAAGAGGTATGACAATGTACAGTGGATCGTGGTCATATTCACATCCAATGATACAGCATTCTGATCACCTTTTATCAACTTTTTGTTGCACATTCATCAGGTAGTGGGCACTGTGCATTTGACATCAATTGTTTATCGCGGCTATCAGAGAAGGGCTTTGTGTTAATTCTGATCATGTTTTCTTTGACATTTACATAATGAAAGGTCTCTATACCTTGTACATTTTTATCACATCCACTGAAGAATGGCACTTGTAATAATCTTATCTTGCACTGGACATATCCCTCATGGATGGATCTGTGTCTCTACAGCATCCCGTACTATCTAAACCATTGGAGAATGGCTTGTGATAACCTGGCTTTTTGTGGACACATCCACTGGGGATTAGCTCTGTGGTCCTTATTTTGAAATCTTTTTTCCCTGTCCTCCAACAACACAGGATTAAAAGGCTTTTCTTTTCTAAGCCATTTTCTCCTTTGACATTTGGCTGAGCAAATGGCAGACGCTTGCTACAAACTGTGAATGTTCAAACCATGTGAACCAACCTCAAGAAGAACCAACCGCTCTGAAAATGATAGCTTGTATGCTTGATAGCGCGGTTTCTCACGAGGAGATCCTTATCCTGATCCAGGGGTTCATACAGATTTCCATACAAAAAAATTAAGGACTTTTTAAGGACTTTTTGAAGCACCTTTTTTTTCATATTAAGGACTTACTGCATGGATAATTTTAAGAAAATAATAATGAAATGCAGACACAAATCAAATCATTTTGCTGTTACTCTTCAATATTCACATCCTCTGCGGGCATTGATTTTAGGAATCTCAGCTGTTATTGTTAATATCAGTATAAATACAAATGTTTGTTACACTACAGCAGAGCAAAGTAGGGATTCTCACTTCTTGTGATCAATAGACAAATATGTTTGAAAATGTTCACTGTACACAACAGATTCTCCAATCTTGCAGTTCACAAAAATGTTTGTTTGCCTGACTTCCATAAGAATTTCAGTTCTTTTCATACATTTTTGTTTGAAGTCACTGAGGGTAAATGCCTCTATAACTAAAACTCTACACACCACAACACTGGGGACATAAACATCAAACACTGAGAGGATAAAAGTTTTTCTTTCTCCACACTGAAACTGTTGGGCAAAGTCTGCACATTCGCTGGAACAGATCTGAACTGCTTTCACACAAACGAAAGCTGTATGACTTGTCACTACTTTTAAAGTCCTCAGTATTTTTAATTTCATTGCCACTGATTTAATACCGGCTCAGGCTTATCACTGACATCTGAGTTGGAGAAGTTCTGTTGGGTCGATGACCTGCAGGACGGTGAACAGCTACAAGTGATGGGCTGGTCGCGTCGTAGAACTAAAAAAAAAAAAAAACTCGAAA